>JACRUU010000009.1:1117666-1150166 GCA_030449085.1 Kryptopterus vitreolus | reverse complement strand
TCTCTCTCTATCACTCTCTCTCTACCACTCTCTCTCTATCACTCCATCACACGCTTCAGGCCAGCTGTTATCCACAACTGTCAGATACACATCAACATCATCACTTACCCTATCTCTCTATCACTCTCTCTCTATCACTCTCTCTCTACCCCTCTCTCTCTATCACTCCATCACACGCTTCAGGCCAGCTGTTATCCACACTGTCAGATACGACATCATCACTTACCCTCTCTCTCTATCACTCTCTCTATCACTCTCTCTCTACCACTCTCTCTCTACCACTCTCTCTCTATCACTCCATCACACGCTTCAGGCCAGCTGTTATCCACACTGTCAGATACGACATCATCACTTACCCTCTCTCTCTATCACTCCATCACTCTCTCTCTATCACTCTCTCTCTACCACTCTCTCTCTATCACTCCATCACACGCTTCAGGCCAGCTGTTATCCACACTGTCAGATACGACATCATCACTTACCCTCTCTCTCTATCACCCCTCACTCCATCACTCTCTCTCTACCACTCTCTCTATCACTCCATCACACGCTCCAGGCCAGCTGTTATCCACACTGTCAGATACGACACCATCACTTACCCTCTCTCTCTATCTCCACCCTCTCTCTCTATCACTCTCTCTCTACCACTCTCTCTATCACTCCATCTCACGCTTCAGGCCAGCTGTTATCCACACTGTCAGATACGACATCATCACTTACCCTCTCTCTCTATCACTCCATCACTCTCTCTACCACTCTCTCTCTATCACTCTCTCTCTACCACTCTCTCTCTATCACTCCATCACACGCTTCAGGCCAGCTGTTATCCACACTGTCAGATACGACATCATCACTTACCCTCTCTCTCTATCACTCTCCATCACTCTCTCTCTATCACTCTCTCTCTATCACTCCCATCACACGCTTCAGGGGCCAGCTGTTATCCACATGTCAGATCGACACCATCACTTACCCTCTCTCTCGATCACACTCCATCATCTCTCTCTCGACCACTCTCTCTATCACTCCATCACACGCTTCAGGCCAGCTGTTATCCACACTGTCAGATACGACATCATCACTTACCCTCTCTCTCTATCACTCCATCACTCTCTCTCTATCACTCTCTCTCTACCACTCTCTCTCTATCACTCCATCACACGCTTCAGGCCAGCTGTTATCCACACTGTCAGATACGACATCATCACTTACCCTCTCTCTCTATCACTCCATCACTCTCTCTCTATCACTCTCTCTCTACCACTCTCTCTCTACCACTCTCTCTCTATCACCCCATCACACGCTTCAGGCCAGCTGTTATCCACACTGTCAGATACGACATCATCATCACTTATCCCTCTCTCTCTCTCTCTATCACTCCATCACTCTCTCTCTATCACTCTCTCTCTACCACTCTCTCTCTATCACTCCATCACACGCTTCAGGCCAGCTGTTATCCACACTGTCAGATACGACATCATCACTTACCCTCTCTCTCTATCACTCCATCCCTTCTCTCTATCACTCTCATACACATCCATCACACGCTCTCTCTATCATCTATCCTTCTCTGATCCTCTCTCTCTAACACTCTCCTCTCCATCAGCGTCTCTCATCCATCACACGCTTCAGGCCAGCTGTTATCCACACTGTCAGATACGACATCATTATACTTACCCTCTCTCTCATCACTCTCTCACTCCATCACTCTCTCTCTCTATCACTCTCTCCTCCATCACACGCTCTCTATCACAGCAACACATCACACGCTTCAGGCCAGCTGTTATCCACACTGTCAGATACGACATCATCACTTACCCTCTCTCTCTATCACTCCATCACTCTCTCTCTATCACTCTCTCTCTACCACTCTCTCTCTATCACTCCATCACACGCTTCAGGCCAGCTGTTATCCACACTGTCAGATACGACATCATCACTTACCCTCTCTTTCTATCACTCTCTCTCTATCACTCTCTCTCTACCACTCTCTCTCTATCACTCCATCACACGCTTCAGGCCAGCTGTTATCCACACTGTCAGATACGACACCATCACTTACCCTCTCTCTCTATCACTCCATCACTCTCTCTCTACCACTCTCTCTCTATCACTCCATCACACGCTTCAGGCCAGCTGTTATCCACACTGTCTCAGATACGACATCCATCACTTACCCTCTCTCTCTATCACTCCATCACTCTCTCTATCACTCCATCTCTCTATCACTCTCTATCACTCTCTATCACTCTCTCCATCACTCTCTCGCAGGCAGCTGTTGTCCACACTGGAAGATACAACACCAAACTTACTCTCTATCACTCTCTATCACTCCATCACTAAATTGGGCTCTCTATCGTCAGACGCGGTCCGGGGGACTTACCCACTCCTCTATCACTCCATCACTCTCCATCACTCTCTCTCTATCATCCTTCGGGGCACTCACTCCATCGTCTCCAAAATCGGGTCTACTCTCTATCACACAGCTCGGCGGACCGTCCTCACTCGCTCACTCACGCCTCTCCTAAGGACACTCTGCGATCCACGCCATCACGGGCGCTCACTATCTCTCTCCATCTCTCGCTCGATCACTCCATCACGCTCGAGCAACGCCAGCACGCCGAGCACACCACACGGCCCACTTACCCTCTCTCTATACCACACTCGCTCTAGCACGCGCGCTCGACCACTCTCTCTACTCTCACGGAGCCCGTCAGCTCCCGCGCGGGGGGCGCGTCCAGCACTCTCTAGACAGCTCATCCGGCACTCTCGCTATCATCACTTCTACCACTCTCATCATCTCGTCTATCTCTCTCCATCACTCTCTCTCTATCACTTACCCTCTCTCTCTCTCACTCCATCACTCTCTCCCTATCACTCCATCACTCTCATCACTCTCTCTATCACTTACCCTCTCTCTATCACTCTCTATCACGCTCTCTCTATCACTCTCTATCACGCTCTCTCTCTATCATTTACCCTCTCTCTATCACTCTCTATCTCTCCCTCTCTCTATCACCTACCCTCTCTTTATCACTCTCCATCACTCTTTCTCTATCTCTCCATCATTCTCTCTCTGTAACCCTCTATCACTTTATCTCTCTATAACTCTCTCTATATATAATTATCACTATATCACCATCATCTTTATCTTTCTCTCTCTTTCTCTTTCTCTCTATCATTATATCACTGTATCTTTCTATCTCTCTCACTCTCTAACTATCACTATCTCTCAATCATTCTCTATCTATCACATCACTATATTTCTCTCTTGATCACTCTCTCTCTATCACTATCACTCTATCTCCATCACTCTCTCTTTCACTCTCTATATCTCTCCATCACTCTCTATTTCTCCATCACATTCTCTCTCTATCACTTTCTCTCTCTATCACTCTCCATCCCACTCTCTCACTTTATCACAATCAAAAGCACATTGGTCACTAACAGTCTCTCAATCTCTTTATGTATCTCTCTATCCATCATTTACTCTATCTATCTCTCTCTCTTTCTAGCTATCAATCAATCACTATCAATCCCTCTCTCTCAATCACTCTATCTCTCTATCACTCTGTAGAAGCGGTGACATACGTAAAGGCTGTGGTCATGTGAGCGTACCTGTATGTGGAGATGTATTTGGTGGGTAAGTGCGTCTTCACCCTCTGCGTCCACGTGCACACAATCCTGAAGTGATTGGGAACGTTACAGGAAACGCTGAGATATTCCGGCGTATCTGCAAAAAAAACACACACACACAACAAACAAAAACACGTTACGGCGACATCAAAGCGCAGATTTGCAGATTGATTCCCGGGAACAGACCTGGGAACAGTTTCACCCTGTAAGTGATTTAGCATGTGGGATAATCCCACCCTTCCTAACAGGAAGCTGGAGCGCTGGGTTGTGTAGCGATTTCCTGCGACAGGAAGTGTTTTGAGTTGGTCTCCGGAGGCGCGACTGTGCTGAAGTGTTTCCTTTTTCACCAATACGTTTCCTGACTATTAAACTAAAGCAAAACCAAATAAAAGGCATAGCTGTGCAGGAAAGTAAACACATTATATATAAATTATATATTATATATACACAACTGTACATGCAGATAAAACAAATAAAAGTTATTGCTTTAAATAACGACAGGAAATTAAATCACATAAAAAGTGAATTCTACATCGAATACGTTCATTATTTTACCTAATTTATAAGAAAATCTTTTTTTTAACGCGTAAAAGCTCAAAAAAAAAAGTGTTGGACTTCTAACCAGAAGGTCATGAGTTCAAATACCAGGAGAGCCACTGCTGGGCCCTTGAGTAAGACCCCTATAACTGCTCAGTGATATACATAATATTACTAAGAATTCCGTGTCACCCTGGATAAGGACATAAAAATGGCATTAATGTCATTTTTAATCTACTTTTTTGACTAATTAATTAATTAAATGTACGTTAAATTGTGTGTAACTAAATTGTTGTGTTGTTGTTGTTGTAGTGTAGTATCAGGGGGCGGGGGGGCGGGGTCATGGTCATCAGTAGAGGTCGACCAAATCATTGCTTTTGCCACCGATAGTGAAAAATCCATGCCGATAGTTTTTCCGGGTTGCTTTATCGAGTGCAAGGGCGGCCTCTAGGGGCAAATCACTGCCACTGCATGCTGTCTGTGTGTGTTGTTTTTATCGAGCGATACCTTTTGCTGCGTGTCTTATTTTTCCTGGATATTTATTTATATTTATATATTTATTTATTACATTTATGTTATATTTATATAACATAATTGATCATTTTCAAATGTTTTTTTGTAATAAAAAGTTATTATTTTTATTATTTAATTATTATTATTATTATTATTATTATTATTATTAATATTATTGTATCAGATCAGAAGCTCGGTAGGGCTGCACAATAATATAGAATTTTTAAAACAAAATTGCGATATATATATATATATATATATATATATATATATATATATATATATATATATATATATTATATAAAATTTTTAAATGAGTACAGTCTGGAGTCTGGAACCTTTTGCATGGAGGCTACAGCGTGTCCTGCAGAGCGGCGACGTATTCCAGCGTAATTCATCTGTAGCTCCAATTTTTAAAGTGAAGAACCAAAGCGTGGACACGGACCAATCAGACGAAAGGATCATGGAAGAGAAAATCTAAACAGCTATATCATTCTGCATCACCATTTTACAAAGACTGCCAGCGAATTCCTGTCATCGCAGCAGGACAGTGCAACCAGCGCCAACTAGTGTTTGGGAACAGTCACTGCCGAGCGAGGCAGGAGTATAAACGCTCGCGTGCGAAGGCTACAGCGTTGAAATTGTCGAGCGCAATAAATTGTTGCGCAATAAACTTTTCGTGCAGCGCTGCGGCGTCTCACTCACAGCCCAGGCGCAGCATGATGCTCTGCAGCAGAACTCCACTTCTCTTCTTGTAGCAGCTGTAGTTCCCCTCCATGCTGCGTGTGGCGTTGGTGAGAGTCAGCGAGACGTCCGACGGCTGATTCTGCCTGCTTTGCACCAAGCTCCCGTTGTGCTTCCATTCCACCGCAGACCTGCCAAAAAAAAAAAAAAAAAAAATCGATCCCTCAATCATTTTACTTTCCCTCGCCAAATGAACACAAGTCCCTTTTTCACAGCACCACGTCCCCTGGATATTTAACCGAGAATGTCCATTCGGTCCAAGCGGTGGCTTTTCGGGGTCTAGTGGGAGTCAATGTGAAAGGATCCAGTGTAATTAGGCTGCAGCGATGCTTGGACCCAAGTTGTTTAGCTAGCAGGGTGTGAAGCATGAAGTTATCAGTGTTTACTGGAAGACTGGGTGTGTGTGTGTGTGTGTTGTGTGTGTGTGTGTGTGTGTGTGCAGTACAGCAGCAGTACGTACCCTTGGTGAGAGCCTCTGCAGGTCAGAGTCACGGTGGAGCCCAGAGACGCAAACTGTACGTCTGAAACTGCACAAAATGGACAATCGTTACGTATCGTAGCTACCACAAGGCCAAAACCACGATTAAAAGAACGATGAAGCAGGCACCTTCCTGGCCTCGAATGAACAAACCGAGGCGCAGAGGCACTAACTCGGCTCGGGGACTGTTTACGTTACCCGACTTTTACTGCCCCGCAGGATTTATATCAGGGATGAAATAACAGGCGTTTAGTGCCAAGCGCTTGGACAAAGAGGCAAGTACGCACATGTGCGCTCAGAGTTGCGGCCGGACTCCAAACACGCCGGGGATAACTGCACTCCAGAAACGTCCGTGCTCAATGTCTGCTTTCAGAGAATATTGGCAGGAGCATATGGTTTAAAAAGCCCACCGCATTTCTCCTCCCCGGGGTCGCCAGCAGGAATACTGCCATTTACATTCACACACGCCTTGACGTCGACGTACGAGCCTCAAGCGCGCTCTCGGCCAAGGAGTCTTAAAACAGATGCGTATTGTTTGGGCAAGATTGCGACGTATTGCTCAAGGGCCCACTAGTGGTCGCTTGGTGGAGGTGAGGTTTGAACCTGCGATCTTCTGGTCCACGGGCCACCACCTTAACCACTAAGCCACCACCTCCCTGAGACACTTGGGAGTGAACAAGAACGATAAGATCCCAAGAGCGATAATGCTACTAGTACTACAATCACTACTGCACTTAATACAGCTGTTTTTACTATTAGTATTAGTACTAATACTATTATTAGTCCTGCTCCACTAGAACTCTTATTCCCTAGCACTATTATTACTTCTTTTATTACTTTTAGCATTTCTATAGTATTACTATTACTTCTATTGTTATAATAATATAACAATGGCAGTAGAAGCAACTACTACGATACTGCTATTTCTAGTATATTTACTTGTATTGGCACGACTCCTACTTCTAGAATTTCTACTATTAGTATTAGTACTAGTACTATTATTATTATTATTATTAGTCCTGCTCCACTAGAACTCTTATTCCCTAGCACAATTATTACTTCTTTTATTACTTTTAGCATTTCTGTAGTATTACTATTACTTCCATTGCTATTATTACTTTTAATACTACGATATTGCTTTTAGCGCTGCCACGTACTAATATTAGTACTGCTGCACTACTTCTAGATAGTAGGAGTCGTGCCAATGCAAGTACATATACTAGTACTAATGGCAGCAACTTGAGTAATACTAATAATAGAAGTAGTAGTAATAGTAGGACTCGTTAGTGCACACATAGCTGTAGTAGAAAAGATAGTAATAGTATTTTAATCATTTTAATAGGAAACAAGGGGCACAGTGGTTTAGTGGTTAGCACGTTCTCCTCACACCGCCAGGATCCGGGTTCGATTCCCGTCTCGGCCATGTGTGTGTGGGAGTTTGTGCATGTTCTCCCCGTGTCTCAGGGGTTTTTTCTCTCCGGGTTCTCCGGTTTCCTCCCCTCCCCCGGTCCAAAAACATGCACGGTAGGTTGATTGGCACCTTGGAAAAATTGTCCCTAGTGTGTGAATGTGTGTGTGTTGTGTGTGTGTGTGTGCCCTGTGCTTTGCGATGGGTTGGCATTCCATCCAGGGTGTATCCTGCCTTAATGCCCATAGACGCCTGAGATAGACACAGACTCCCCGTGACCCGAGGGAAGATCGGATATAGCGGTAGAAGATGAATGAATGAATGAATAATAGGAAACACACATGAACACGTGTCATGTGACTTATAAAGAACGAAATATGTCCTAATGAGAAAAAAAATACAAAACCCGCGTTTTTCTTACCTTCATTGCTCAAGACCTCGGTGTCGACGCGGACGCAGGATAGAGTGAGGATCCCAAGAACGATAAGACCACCGTGACGCGGGACGAAGCCGGGCATCTGGACGAAAAAGGGAGTAAAAAAGAAACAAAGGATAAAGTGATGAGAAAGTGCACGGAAACCTACCACGTTCCTTATTGGGTCGGAGCGTGGAGCAGGGAAGGAGGTTCTACCTGCCTGGCAGCTATCAAGAGGACAGGCATGGTAATAATGATTAGGCACAGGAGGCTCCTGGGACAACGCAAACATGACATCCGTACCAGATGTGTGTGTACATATCCTGTCTTTTCCCTTTAAAAGCATCGCGGAGAATAAACATCGCTCCGCTTCAACGTTTGACGAGCAGGAAGCGCGACCCGGCCAGGTCCCGGCAGCGTCTTTAACACCTTCGCTCTTGAAAAAAAAGGAAACGCGGAACGTTTCATTTTACTATATAATAGATAAAAAAAAAAACGCTTGGATTTTTTTTTCCAGAAGGTCATGAGTTCAAATACCAGGAGAGCCACTGCTGGGCCCTTGGGCAAGACCCCTATAACTGCTTAGTTATATACATGAGATGATTCCATCTAAAGACATCATTTTTTAAAATTTCATTTATTATATGCTTTTCGGACAAATGAAATTCGTTAAATGTATGTTTAATGGCGTGTAAGTCCTCTCGGGATGGTTGTAGGATCGTACTGGGTGGTGGTGATCAGTAGAAGTCGACCAAATTTTCAGTTTTGCCACCGAGAGCGGAAAAAAATCCATATTGATAGTTTTTCCGGGTTGCATTATCGAGTGTAAGAGCGGCCTCTAGGGCCGAATCACTGCCACTGCATGCATTTATTTTTTTTAATGAAATTTTTTATGGAAAAAAAAACCCTCAACTGACTATGCATACTGTGTACTTAATTAATACTTAGATGGAGACCCAAAGCACTTCTTGTACGTTGCCCTGGATAAGGGCGTCTGCTAAATACTGCAAATGTAAATGTAATGAAATTATTTTTCCTCGATATTTATTAAATGTAATTTTCCCAAAATGTATTTTTGTAGTAAAAGTCAGTATTATTTTACGTGAAGTGCTTTTTTTATATATATATATATATATATTCAATTCCAAAACTTGATTAAGTACAGATTTGGTGCCTTTTCATTTTGTTTATTACTTCTTTATTGTTTCTAAAGTGCACCAAAGATTAAAACGAGTCTCTGGGTAATTCTCAGTGACGAAACTACTACTGCTTTACATGGAAGAAAGCCAATGTTAATCACTGCTCCAGGCTTCCAAAAAAAAAAGAAAAAGAAAAAAAAGCTCATGCTAATTCTTACGCAGCGATGTGAGGACATTCTCCAGCGCCGTAGTAAGAGTGAAAGTAGCAGTGGTGGTAACAGAGGTTATACAAGTAGTGTTAGTCAGAGAAACCACATTTTTAGGAGTCGTACAGCAGCAATACTGGAGCTAATAATAACAACAACGACAATATCCTTACAATCTATAATCCTAAATAATAATATATATATATATATATATATATATATATATATATTATATATTATATATATATATATATAACCACATTATTATTAGAATATATGTGGGGCACACGGTGGTTTAGTGGTTAGCACGTTCGCCTCACACCGCCAGGGTCCGGGTTCGATTCACGTCTCGGCCATGTGTGTGTGGAGTTTGTGCATGTTCTCCCCTGTGTCTCAGGGGGTTTTTCTCCAGGGTTCTCCGGTTTCCCTCCCCGGTCCAAAAACATGCACGGTAGGTTGATTGTCACTTGGGGAAAATTGTCCCTAGTGTATGAATGAATGTGTGTGTGTGTGTGTGTGTGTGTGTGTGTGTGTGTGTGTGTGTGTGTGTGTGTGTGTGTGTGTGTGTGGTGTGTGTGTGTGCCCTGCGATGGGTTGGCATTCCATCCAGGGTGTATCCTGCCTTAATGCCCATAGTCGCCTGAGATAGACACAGACTCCCCGTGACCCGAGGGAAGATCGGATAAAGCGCTAGAAGATGAATGAATGAATGAATTATAATATATATAATATTATATAATCCGAAATAATAGTTTAAAGGAATTACAGTTCTAATGGTAATACCAAAGCAGCAATAATAAGTGTCGAAGTAGAAGCAATACAAGTAGTTACTGTACTAGTGGTAATTTTGGTAGTAATATTATAAAATCAAATAATAATACCAACTAAAATAAATACTAACGAATAAACAGAAGCAGAAGTAGCAATACATAATAAACCAGAAATGATAGTACTACCGCTCGGGTTTTAGTTCTAGTGGGCAGTGATGATAGTTTTATTATTATTAAAAGTAATAATAGTATCTTCTAGTAGTTGAAGCAGCAGTAGTATCAATAGTAATATTAGCAGTATTAATATCAGATACTCGATGTTTAGTAATACTAATTTTGATATACAGTATACAGTTTCTACGGCCGTACTAAAAGAACTAATAGTAATACTAGAAGAAGAAATCTAGTAGTATAAAAGCAGCAGTACTAATATTAGTACGTGGCAGCGCTAATAGCAATATCATAGTATTAAAAGCAATAATACCAATAGAAGCAGGAGTAATAGTAATGCTATAGAAATGCTAAAAGTAATAAAATAAGTAATAATAGTGTTATAGTGGAGCTGGACTACTAATAATAGTAGTAATAATAGTACTAGTACTAATACTAATAGAAAAAACAGCTGTATTAAGTACAGTAGTGATTTTAGTACTAGTAGCAATAATTCTAGATAGTAGGAGTCGTGTCAATACAAGTAAATATACTAGTATTAATGCCATACTAATAATAGAAGTAGTAGTATCAGTAGTACTAGTATATTTACTTGTATTGGCACGACTCCTACTTCTAGAATTTTTACTATTAGCATTAGTACTAGTACTATTATTACTACTATTATTATTATTATTATTATTAGTCCTGCTCCACTACTGTTATTCCCTAACACTATTATTACTTCTTTTATTACTGTTAGTATTTCTATAGCATTACTATTACTCCTGCTTCTATTGTTATTATTACTTTTAATACTACGCTATTGTTATTACCGCTGCCATATACTAATATTAGTACTGCTGCTTTTATACTACTTCTAGATAGTAGGCAAGTAAATATACTAGTACTAATGTATATATGCATAGTACTAATGTATATAATGTAATACTAGTACTAAATACTAATAATAGAAGTAGCAGTAATAGTAGTACTAGTATATTTACTTGTAATGGCACGACTCCTACTTCTAGACTTATGACAGCAGTGCTTACAATCACTAATGTACTTAATACTGCTGTTTTTACTATTATTAGTACTAGTACTATTATTACTACTATTATTATTAGCACTGCTCCACTAGAACTGTTAATTCCTAACACTACTATTACTTTTTTATTACTGTTAGCATTACTATTACTCCTGCTTCTATTGTTATTATTACTTTTACTACTATTATATTGCTATTAGCGCTGCCATATACTAATATTAGTACTGCTGCTTTTATACTACTTCGAGATAGTAGGCAAGTAAATGTACTAGTACTAATGCCAGCAATTTTAGGAATACTAATAAGAGAAGTAGTAGTAATAGTAGTACTAGTATATTTACATGTATTGGCACGACTCCTACTTCTAGAATTTTTACTATTAGTATTAGTACTAGTACTATTATTACTACTATTATTATTATTAGTCCTGCTCCACTAGAACTCTTATTCCCTAACACTATTATTACTTCTTTTATTACTTTTAGCATTTATATAGCATTACTATTACTCCTGCTTCTATTGTTATTATTACTTTTAATGCTACGATATAGCGATTAGCCCTGCCACGTACTAATATTAGTACTGCTGCTTTTAAACTACTTCTAGATAGTAGGCAAGTAAATATACTAGTACTAATGCATATATGTATAGTACTAATATGTGTATAGGTATAGTACTAATGTATATAATGTAATACTAGTACTAAATACTAATAATATAAGCAGTACTAGTATATTTACTTGCAATGGCACGACTCCTACTTCTAGAATTATGACAGTAGTGATTACAATCACTACTGTACTTTATACTGCTGTTTTTATTATGATTAGCACTAGTACTATTATTACTATTAGCACTGCTCCACTAGAACTGTTAATTCCTAGCACTAATATTACTTTTTTATTACTGTTAGTATTTCTATAACATTACTATTACTCCTGCTTCTATTGTTATTATTACTTTTACTACTATTATATTGCTATTAGCGCTGCCATGTACTAATATTAGTACTGCTGCTTTTATACTACTTCGAGATAGTAGGCAAGTAAATGTACTAGTACTAATGCCAGCAATTTTAGGAATAGTAATAATAGAAGTAGTAGTAATAGTAGTACTAGTATATTTACTTGTATTTGCACGACTCCTACTTCTAGAATTTTTACTATTAGTATTAGTACTAGTACTATTATTACTACTATTATTATTAGTCCTGCTCCACTAGAACTGTTATTCCATAGCACAATTATTACTTCTTTTATTACTTGTAGCATTTCTATAGCATTACTATTACTCCTGCTTCGATTGTTATTATTAGCTGCCAATACAGTCGTGCCAATACAAGTAAATATACTAGTACTATTGCCATACTAATAATAGAAGTAGTAGTAATAGTAGTACTAGTTAAACACACAGGAACACGTGTCATGTGACTTATAAAGAATGAAATATGATTTTTTTTTTAAAATCGATCAAAAATTATGAAACTCCTAATTTTTCAAAAACCGCTCGATCCAAGACTGTTAAAGAGACATCTGTTATTTATGTCATAAGTAAACGAACAGATGGAAGTGAGGGGGAAAAAAAAAAAAAAAAAAAAAAAAAACTTAGCACCCGCTGACACAATCGAACCTCAATCATCTACGAACATGTCGCTACGCTCGTTTGTTACGTGCCATTTACGCAGCGACATTAAACGGCAGACGTGTCGTTAGTTCGGAGTCCCGTCGGCTTATCGCGCCGTATAAAACAGCCTTATCACCGAACAGCAGATAAGACTTGCATCTGTGCTTTTCCTTCAGCTTTTATAGCTGACCACAGCACAAATTAAACATCTATGAATATACACACCGCTTCCCCGTGCGCTGAATGAAACGCCTGTCTCGCCGCCAAAAACACGCTCGTGAGATTTGTTTGCACACGGGGTTCCTTAAAATACCTTTTTTACCCCCCCCCCCCCCCACCCCCCCCACCCCCCCCCCCCTCTACTTCATGAATCAACCTGTAATGACCATGATATTAATGTTCATGCATCAGATTATAGACAAAACATTCATCGTTATTATCGTCTATTGTTTACGTAGAATTCCGTAAAATCGATTTGTGGTTTAGTGGTTAGCACGTTCGCCTCACACCGCCAGGGTCCAGGTTCGATTCCCGTCTCAGCCATGTGTGTGTGGAGTTTGTGCATGTTCTCCCCCCTTTTCCTCCCTGTTCCTCCTCCCCGCCTCAGGGGTTTTTTGGTTCTCCGGGATTCTCTCGGTTTCCTCCCCCTGTCCAAAAACATGCACGGTAGGTTGATTGGCACCTTGGAAAATTGTCCCTAGTGTATGAATGTGTGTGTGTGTGTGTGTGTGTCCTGCGATGGGTTGGTAATCCATACAGGGTGTATCCTGCCTTAATGAAGGTAACATTCATTCATTCATCTTCTAGCGCTTTATCCGATCTTCCCTCGGGTCACGGGGAGCCTGTGCCTATCTCAGGCGTCTATGGGGGGGGGGGGCATTAAGGCAGGATACACCCTGGATGGAATGCCAACCCATCACAGGACACACACACACACACACACACACATTCACACACACATTCATACACTAGGGACAATTTTCCAAGGTGCCAATCAACCTACCGTACATGTTTTTGGACCGGGGGAGGAAACCGAGGAACCCGGAGAAAAACCCCCTGAGGCACGGGGAGAACATGCACAAACTCCACACACACATGGCCGAGACGGGACTCGAATCCTGGATCCTGGCAAACGTGCTAACCACTAAACCACCGTGAAGGTAACAGTGTATCATTATTAATGATCGGAAGGTCGGGGGTTCGAATCTTGGGATCGCCAAGGCCCTTAACCCTTTGTGCTCCAAGGGGGCGTCGTATCCTGTGCTCAAACCCCAGCCTCCATACACGGAGCTTACATTTATGCTCCAGGGGGCGCTGTATCACGGCTGTCCCTGCGATTTCACTGTGCTGGAATGATCATGTGACAAATACAAGACTATTCTAATAGCGGCAGGAGGAGGCTTAGTGTTATTCTTATCAGTTCAAACCTCGTAATCTCTGTACGCCAAACAAATAATAATAATAATAATAATAATAATACAATCGCAGGAGCGTGCAGGGCGTTACGGGACGTCCTGTAAACGGCGTGAAGTTCCACAGTGGAAAGTGTGACGTCCATTCACTCCCATTCCGATAGCATCCAGAAACAGATCCGTGAGAAGGACAAACCCGTGCGCCATGTTCCCGATTAAAGCGCCTTTAGCCGGTACAAACACATTCGCTCGCATATCGCCACGGCCTTTATTCACTTATTATTTACTTTCTGGATTGTGTTTGTTTACCGGATTGCCCATGCCAAGCTTACGTACGGTGTTTTACTTTTTTTAATTTATTTATTTTTTTTCTCCGACGCAACAATACTGCGCTGCCAAGATTATCTCACGGCATGAGCCAGGCCAGATTTTACGGCCTTGAATCTCGCTCGTCAATCCGAAGGACTTTGGATACGAAGTGTATGTTTAGGTTTTGGGTTATAAGACGAGTATAAGAGAGCTCTTTTGTAATGGAGCAGTAAGAGAAACAACACCCATTATTCAGAAGCTTCCAGAACGTCTCGTGCAGATCTCGAGTCAAGGGGGTGTATTTACTTACAACACACTTCTGTAGGTCGCTTTTAATAACCTAAACCTATAAACGTAATTCTTTTAGATAAAAAATGGATTTTGGATACAGTGGGGGGGGTGTGTGTGTGCCCTATTTGTACCGGTTTGTAGTGGGTGTTTTGGGGTTGTCATGTTTATCCCATAGAGCCACACACACACACACACACACACACACACACACACATACCTCCCCATTCAACACCGGTGCTGGTTCCTTTAAAAACTTTAGACAAATGTTACAGTAGGGCTTGAAACCATTTCCATGCGACTGATGAAACCCCGCCCCCTCCTGGAAACGAGCTCTTCGGATTGGTCAGTGTTTGGCAAGTGTAATGCGGAGAACTACGGAAGCTCAAACCGAGGTGATATGTGAAATGTAGATGTCATAATTGTGCTTACAGTGACATAGAAGCATGAACGGTGGAGATGGTGATTGGAGCAGGAGTTGAGAAGGTCGTTAGTTCGAATCCCAACACCAACACGCTGCCAGTCCTTAACTCTGAAACCCTTTGCTATTAGTTATAATGGAGCATAAAGGAAATGGTTAAAGCATTAAGACTATAGACCGAAAGGTTCAAATCCCAGAACCGTCAAGCCGCCGCTAGTGGGCCCTTGAGCGAGGCCCTTAACTGCTCAGTCGCTCTGGATAAGGACGTCTTCCAAACGCCATACAGGGGAATGGTAGCGCAACAAGCGGTCTCTGTAAAACCTTTTATAAAAATGACAATACAGAGAGTTTCGTAATAAATAAATATATATATATATATATATATATATATATATATATATATATATGGTATATATATATATATATATATATATATATATATATATATATATATATATATATATATATATATATATATATATATATATATATATATATATATATATTATTCATTCATTCATCTTCTAGCGCTTTATCCGATCTTCCCTCGGGTCACGGGGAGTCTGTGTCTATCTCAGGCGTCTATGGGCATTAAGGCAGGATACACCCTGGATGGAATGCCAACCCATCACAGGACACACACACACACCACACACACACACACACACACACACCACACATTCATACACTAGGGACAATCAACCAAGGTGCCAATCAACCTACAATGCATGTTTTTGGACCGGGGGAGGAAACCGGAGAACCCGGAGAAAACCCCCTGGGGCACGGGACTCCACACACACACATGGCCGAGACGGGAATCGAACCCGGACCCTGGCGGTGTGAGGCGAACATGCTAACCACTATGCTACCGTGCCCCCCAAAATATATTATATTATTATATTATATACCACATCTATCTATCTATCTATCTATCTATCTATTTATTTATTTATTACAAAACTCTCTCTCTATATAAAATACCAAGTGGCATTAATCAGGGTTATGATAAATCTGAGGAACCCAGAAACAATGACCGCAGGGAGGGGGGCTGGGGGAATAAATAAATAAATAAATAAATAAATAAATAAATAAAAATGCACTTGGTATTGCATTGCATTTCACCACATGCATTCACGCACACACACACACTTTCCCGAGCAGCGGCAATTTCACGTACCGAATGCACAATAAGTGCATATTTTCTTTAGGCAGGGATGAAACTGAAGAACCTGCTGAAAAGCCACGGAGAATGTGTGAAAGTCTACAGTCAGTAATCCGAGCTCAGAAAAGCCCGGAGTCACACAATCTTATTATTACAGTGAAATCGATAGACTTGAAGCTTTAACCACAGGAATGACTCTCTATTCACAACCCGGTTCAATACCAGCAGCTGCCTGGAGATCCAGTCCAACCCACAAGATCTCTTACGCTGTATATAGTCAAGGTCAAATCTCCACCTCCTTAAACATGGGAACGTCGACGCCCCCTGGAGCGAAAACGTTAACGTAAACAATGGAAGAGTGTTATTGGATCACATCCGGTAACTAAAACAGATGTCGCATTGAAGGAAAAATACAGCGACAACGTGACAAAACCATACACTATACTATATTTATAGTATAAACTATATATACTATATAGGGTCCAGGGTCCGGGTTCGATTTCCATCGTCTCGGCCATGTGTGTGTGTGGAGTTTGTGCATGTTCTCCCCGTGCCTCAGGGGGTTTTTCTCCGGGTTCTCCGGTTTCCCCTCCCCCGGTCCAAAAACATGCACGGTAGGTTGATTGGCACCTTGTCGCTAGTGTATGAATGTGTGTGTGTGTGTGTGTGTGGGTCTGCGATGGGTTGGCATTCCATCCAGCGTGTATCCATAGACGCCTGCCCATGAATGAACTATATATATATATTCATTCATTCATTCATCTTCTAGCGCTTTATCCGATCTTCCCTCGGGTCACGGGGAGTCTGTGCCTATCTCAGGCGTCTATGGGCATTAAGGCAGGATACACCCTGGATGGAATGCCAACCCATCACAGGACACACAAACACACACACATTCACACACATTCATACATTAGGGACAATTTTCCAAGGTGCCAATCAACCTACCGTGCATGTTTTTGGACCGGGGGGGAAACCGGAGAACCCGGAGAAAAAACCCCCCTGAGGCACGGGGAGAACATGCAAACTCCACACACACATGGCCGAGACGGGAATCGAACCCGGACCCTGGAGGTGTGAGGCGAACGTGCTAACCACTAAGCCACCGTGCCCCCTATATATATATATATATATATATATATATATATATATATTATTATTGTAAATGCATTTCTAGACGATGTCGCTCCTGATGCGTATTAATCCGATTGGCTTAGATCTCTTCCTACAAAATTCCACGTCAACCGGGTCGTACCAGGTTTTATTTATTTATTTATTTTCAAGTTAATCACATAATCGACTCATGCAGTGCACCTGACTGAAAGCATTTGTTTCGTTTCCCCACTCATTTCTCCCATTTTTCCACCTTTAATCCGTCAAGAACCGAACGTGCAACGAGCTGCCAACCATCTTTGTTTTGACCAGACGTGTCAGGAAGAATCACCGTAAATATTGCTGCGGGAAATCAACCGAGAAAAGTGAGAAAATCAACAACGAAAAAAAAAAAAAAAAAAAAGGAGGAAAGTTTACCCATGAAAGACGTGTCCAGGCAATTAGTGGAGATTTGAACCACATTTCAAAAAAGGTTTCGAAATATCTTCAAACAATGAGGCCTCTGTGGTAAACACTAAAAATCTCACTAGTATAAAACATATTGTTACGTTTTCGACGTACCATAAATGAATACGTTTCACGTTTCTATTAACTGTAACAGATGTTATAATTATATACATTTCTCTCAAAATCTCTCCCTTTAATAAAATTATTCATTATTTAATATTTATTTTATTCTGGAAATGATTCTTTTAATATGAATTTCTTGTTAATATCAATGTTATTTGTTTAGTGTTGGTTTGAAGTGTAAAATATGGGACGTGGCTCCTTTAAGAATTGTGTTCCGGTTGCTTTTCCATATAAACTGGTGATACGGTGTTTAGGTTATACGGAAGCGCTTTATTGCGTTCAGTAAAAATGCGCTTTATTGCAGTAATACGGATTTGGGAATGCGATGCGCTTGCGTAAGGTTCCATACGGTAATATACGCTAATATAGTGAGGAGATCGTACCTGTTGTGAATGCGCAGCTAGGGGGCGTCATTGGGGGGAATTTAGGAAGCGTGAGTGGATGCACTGAACGTTTATTTATTTATTTGTTGTTCGTTGTTCGGATTTCGTTCATTCGCCGAACACGACGCAGAATGAAGGAGCAGATCGCTCACATAGTAATGCACACTGCGTTATAACACGTTTATAACATTAGCGCTGTTAAAGTCAATTTGCGTTATCTTTGACAGAAAAAAAAAAAAAAAAAAAAAATATATATATATATATATAGAGAGAGAGAGAGAGAGAGAGATTTTGTACTATAATGTATATATTATATATTCATAACACGAATTTCACTATGTGCATTTGACAAATAATATGTATTAATTTAATAGCCTTTATCAGCCCAATCCACCATGAGAATGGGTCTCGGGAGCTTTTATTTTCCTGCTGCGTACGTTCACAGATTTGTCCGATCCTGCACAAAGAAAATAAAAACAAAATAAAAATAAATTAAATAAATAAATAAAATTGCATCAAATCTAAATCCAGGCCCTAAAAATAAGAACGGCGGCGATTTGTCAGGACTTTCATTGCGTACAATCCGACTGGCGCTTTTGCAGGGGGAGGAACGCTTCGCTTAGAGCAGCACAATCGTAGCCTTCCAAAACCGCAAGCTGAAGCTATAATCCATCACTGATTTCAGTAAAATTACTGCAAAGCAAAAAGCTCCACCATCAAAGGAGCTCTTTCTTTCCCTTTAAGTCGAGCCGTCGCCTCGGAACGCCATCATGCCCCCCCCCCCACACACACACACACTCCCGAACATGGAATCTTATCAGCCTCCGATATTACACCGTATCTGGGAATTTAACGAGCCCAGGCGGAGGAAGGAAGCCAAGCCTGTCGAGATCGCTTCAGCCTTACAGACACTGGCTCTTTTGGTCCGCTTTTGACATTTGAACCAGGTCCAGTTTCTTTTCGTTCTCGGGAACGTGACAAATTCAGCAGGAAGGTGTTCCCGCCCTCACAAACCGACCAGACAAACAGTCCGATGTACCCGCTATCGGCCACAACACAGCGGCCAGAGCTCTGCTAATGCAAAACGCAAACCTGCTGTATTTTTCTGCTGCTTTGCATCGGATCGCTATGCTGATTTTATTTCCTGCTTAGTATCAAAAGCAACCCTGGATACATCCAGCGTGTATACACACACACACACACCGAATACACTACATTAAGAGTCCATTAAAGCAGGACTGACATCGGCCAATAACAATAAAGCGCCCGAATGCGTTTCCTCTTCACCTAGTTGGCTTTCCTGCAAGAATTGCAATACCCCGTCGTCGGTGTTTAACTTCCCTTGTCCCTGCCTGCCAAAGAGATAAATCCCTAAAATGTCTTCACTCGTAAAACATGAGCGGGGGGGGGGGGGGGGGGGGCTTTGCTGAAATGATGGAGGTGAACCAATGTTCTGTTTATCAGAGCGATTTCACATTACAAAGAATTCAATAATCATCTCGTCTGATGTTTACCATGCATGTGGGGCTTTATTTATTTATTTATTTATTTATTTATTTATATATATAATATATATATATATATATATATATATATATATATATATATATATATATATATATATATATATATGTGTATTTATTGCATCTCAATTAAACTAAAAAAAACCTGATAGATGCATCACTTTCAGACGAAATATAACGTGACGTGAAATTTTAAGTAAAAAAAAAAAAAAAAAGAGGTCTCGGCAAAATAAGGATGTTTTTATTTCCTTTTTTTTTTAGTTCTGTATTAATTTCTGCACAGAGAACGCTTTGGGTAATAAACTAAAAAAAAAAGTCAGTTTAACACAGTGAAAATTCTGAGAGTAAATAAGAAAAACACCCATGTAAATATGTCAGCAAGTCAGTACACGAGGAAGCACATTTATGTAGGTAAAAACTTTACCTACTAGCAAGTACATAGATTGTATATAACTAATTATAAGTATCAGTAAATAAGAAAAAAAAAGCACACTTCCAGTCAATATGGCTTAAAAAAATGTAAAAATGTGCAAAATGTGATTAAATATATATATATATATTTGGTAGACACCCTTATCCAGAGCAACTTACAATTGCGGGTTAAGGGACTTGCTCAAGAGCCCACTAGTGGCAGCTTGGTGGAGTTGGGGGGGAGGAAACCGGAGAACCTGGAGAAAAACCCCCTGAGGCACGAGGAGAACATGCACAAACTCCACACACACACATGGCCGAGACGGGAATCGAACCCCGGACCCTGGCGGTGTGAGGCGAACGTGCTAACCGCTAAAACCACCATAGTGCCCATATAGCAAATAAACTGGTGTTTAAATTGAGGAAATTCACCATTTTCAGAAAATATTTGAACAAATCTAACGGCTGGAAAAAAAAAAGAGGAAAAATATGGCAACAAAAGTCTGGAAAAGTAAATGTGACTAAAAAGAAACAGCTGGAGAAACATTTTGCAACTACTTATTCTACCTGGCAACATGTCAGTACGATAATCAAGTACTGAAAGTGTATCAGTGTTCTGCAATCTGGCTACAAAGTGAGGAACAATTCCAGTATATTAATTACTAACACACACACACACATATATATATATAGATATATATATATATATATATATATATATATATATATATATATATATATATATATATATATATATATATATATATATATATATATATGGGGGCACGGTGGGGCTTAGTGGTTAGCACGTTCGTTAGCACGTTCGCCTCACACCGCCAGGGTCCGGGTTCGATTCCCGTCTCGGCCATGTGTGTGTGTGGAGTTTGTGCATGTTCTCCCCGTGCCTCAGGGGGTTTTTCTCCGGGTTCTCCGGTTTCCTCCCCGGTCCCAAAAACATGCACGGTAGGTTGATTGGCACCTTGGAAAATTGTCCCTAGTGTATGAATGTGTGTATGAATGTGTGTGTGTGTGTGTGTGTGTGTGTGTGTGCCCTGCGATGGGTTGGCATTCCGTCCAGGGTGTATCCTGCCTTAATGCCCATAGACGCCTGAGATAGACACAGACTCCCCGTGACCCGAGGGAAGATTGGATATAGCGGTAATAAGATGAATGAATGAATGAATATATTATATATATATATATATATATATATATATATACTGGAAATCGCTGCTTAGGCCCTCCAGAAATCATTGTCTATGAACATAGCTTTATAGCGTTACAAACAAATGCATGTTAAATCTCAATTATGCAAAGAAGAGGCTATACGTGAACATGATCCAGAAACGTTGCCTTCGTCTCTGGGACGAAGCCAGACAAATGGAAATTTGCGATTTCCTCCAAACTCGAGGAGAACGACCATCCGGGATGATATCAGTGCTCAGTGCAAAATCCTGCATCTCTGATGGTATGGAGGTGAGTTAGTACATTTGGAATGGGCATCTTGTGCAGGGGCATTAAAAGCAGAAAGGTTTTAGAGCAACATGTTCTTTTTTGAGTCTTGCAATGAAAAGCTGATGAAATGAAAAAATACAACAAAGAAGACCCAGGACTATTCTCCCACACAAATACATACACAGAAACGAATGGGACAATATTCCTCTCCCCAAAACTCCAGAACCTGGTCCATTCAGTGGTCCATCGAAAACCCAACTCCTTCATCAGTACCGGACTTTTCCAACCATGTCCTCATGAACACTTCAGAAGGTCTATTATAACAAAACCTCCATACAGTGTATGCACACAAGTAGCTAAGTACATAAGTAAACAATTTACCCATATAATTATGTATTTGCCCAAAGAGACATTTTATAGGGACATAACAACAAAGGATTTAGAATGACATTGAAAACATTTTCTCCCAGGACGAACATATTTTCGCATTAAAAAAGACGTCTTTGTAAACATTTGCGCTGTAATGAAAATGTCCGAGACCTTTCCTGAGCTCATTACGGACGTGTAACGCAGCTGGAGAAGGCAAACACGGCTCTGTTAATCCTTAGATAAAAAAACAAGGCAGGAGAGGTTTTATTAGGTTCCTCCTCTCCTCAAATCCTCCAACATTTCGCTCATTGGTGGGGGGTGGGGGGGGCGATACAGCGATGTGAGGACGCAGTGTGTGAAAGCGATGTGTGTCCTTGGGGCAACAGCAGCAGCATGCATGTATGCACAAACACATCGAGGTGCTGAAAGGCGCTTGTGAGGAAGGCTGACAAATTAATGGCACCCATCAGGCACTGCTGCAGGACAAGGTCAGTGTGAAATGCACTCGCGGCCGAGGGGGCTACACGGACATTCCTGGTTAGAATTGTACAGATTGTTATCTCTACTACATGACTAACAGGCTAATGAAAATAAACTGCAGGGATATCCACAGGGCTTCGCTATAATGTAATAAGACAACCGGCCGAGAACGGAGTAAGCGCCAATTAAGCAAATTACTCCTGAGCTTATGGTGGGGGGGATAAAAACAACAATAAATCCTGTACGATTACGAATGGAAAAATAAAGCTAGATCATCAGTATCTGGATACATGAAGACTGGAAATGCGAGATTCATTATAGACTGTGTATTTTTATACTAAATCTAAAACGTTTATTTTAAATCTGAAACATTTATTTCCAAAACAAAAAATCCTACATTTTTTATTCTTAAATATTTGTATTCTTTTTTAACCCGTCAAAATACTATTTGGTCCGGGTTCGATTCCCGTCTCAGGCCATGTGTGTGTGTGGAGTTTGTGCATGTTCTCCCCGTGCCTCAGGGGGTTTTTCTCCGGGTTTCTCCGGTTTCCCCGGAGGGGGTTCCCCCTCCGGTCCCTCCCGGTCCAAAAACATGTACGGTAGGTTGATTGGCACCTTGGAAAATTGTCCCTAGTGTATGAATGTGTGTGTGTGTGTGTGTGTGTGTGTGTGTGTGTGTGTCCTGTGATGGGTTGGCATTCCATCCAGGGTGTATCCTGCCTTAATGCCCATAGACGCCTGAGATAGACACAGACTCCCCGTGACCCGAGGGAAGATCGGATAAAGCGCGTTTTTTAGAAGATGAAATGAATGAATATATATATATATATATATATATATATATATATATATATATATATATATATATACATACACTACACACACACACACACACACACACCACACACAAGGGGCAGGAGAGGTGCTCATCCCTACTTCAAGTATTTTTAGATTATAAATGAATGAAACATTCTAATGATTTATAGTTAGATGAAAGATGATGAACATCCAGGAGACAAGTTAGTTCCTGTTCTTACCTACATTATAACTGTGATAAACCTTTTCCACTTCTCTCTCTCTCTCTCTCTCTCACACACACACACACACACACACACACACATACATAACACATTCATCTTTCATTTTATTTGGAAAACAAAGAAATAGGAACGCGTTACCGAGTCTGAGATTCTTTCCATAATGTTCGACATCCCAACAGAACACTTTACAACATGAACATTTGCAAAAGTCACTTTGGTTGGTTGGAGATGTTGCCATAAAAGTGTGTGTGTGTGTGTGTGTGTTTGTGTGTGTGTGTGTGTGTGTGTGTGTGTGTGTGTGTGTGATACAGAAGATACCGGTCATAATGAAGACTCCAACGAAGCCATATTAGAGTAATAATGACGCATGAATGGGGTGGGGGGGGGGGGGGTTGGTGGTCGGGGGGGGTTATAAGTAAGGCCGGAATCTTAAAGCGAAGGTTTTATGTAACTTCTGTATTGCTGTTATTTTACATGGTAACAGGAAAAAAAAAAAAAAAACAAATCACTTGATATCGCATATTCCATCCAGATGTTCTGTAGGATCGGCCTGCTCATGCCAAAAACCGAAATGGGAATTTATGAGCGTGGCCGGCGGACGAGTGCGAAGCGAGATGTGGTCCTGATCAGTATTTTTGCCATGCGTTTTGACTCATCGGCCACATGTTCTCCAGACGCACAGAGGGATCTCGGCGTCATCCCAATAACGTCCCACTTAGCAGCCGCTTTCTATACGGCACCGGATATCTTACGGCACTTTCATTGTGTGATTTAGGAGGGTTTTTTTTTTTTTTTTAAGATCCAGCCACTGAAAACAATGCTGGTCTTGGGACGTCCCTGACCTCGGACACAAAGTCCTTACGCTTTATTGTCAAGTGAACGGTTAAAGATCACAAACAGGAGCCTATAAATACCGAGCATTACAATGCGAGGAAGAAAAGAACGAGTACTAGTGTGTGTGTGTGTGTGTGTGTGTGTGTGACCCGTGTGGGGGGGGGGGGGGGGGGGGGGGGGGGGGGGGGGGGGGGGGGGAGGGCCTGTGTGGGGGGGGGGGTGGGGGGTATGGGGGGGGGGGCCGGGTGGGTGGGGGGGGGGGGGGGGGGGGGGGCGGGGGGGGGGGGGGGGGGGGGGGGGGGGGGGGGGGGGGGGGGGGAGGCCGCCTAAGAGTGGGACCAAAACAGCTTGGAAAAGGCTGAGGAATGCACGAACCCTGCCAGATTTCTGAGACTCCATTAAAAATCCAGACTCGAGCACGAGCAAATGTTTAACAGTCCATCGCCTGACGACCGACGCGCCGACCTTCCTCTCTTTCCCTCTCTCTCTCTCTCTCCCTCTCTTTCTCTCTCCGTGCGGCATGACAAACGAAACAAAAAAAACACGGCTTTGGCATGCTGCGTTCGCCGACATGAAAAGTTCGACGTAGCCGACGCCCACCGCTATAAAAAGCACGGCTGGCGTTTGACGCCTGCTATCTGCTGTTTGTTTAAGGATAGATGGAAAGGTAAGGCTGGAAATAGCCGCGAGGGTCAAGGTGACTTGAAGTTCCTCCGGGAACCCAGCCTATGAATAGCGCGAGATCCTGACGAACTGACACGGTCTGTCAAGAACAGCCACTTTCTTTTAATTGACGGCTGCGCTCTGTTAAGGCAAACGTGTCCGTCCATGCCGTGCCTCGCTCTTCTTATTAGCAAGCCTTTGAGCGGCAGGCAAGTCTAAGCGTGGCTCCCTGTAATGACTCATGGAGAGGAACACAATCCTTTGGGAAGAGGGAAAATGTGTGTGTGTGTGTGTGTGTTCAAAATATCTGGCATCCCTAATTTGTCACATTCCACAAACAGTGGGGAAAACGTGGACGCATTTAAGGAACTGGGACGAAATGCTATAATGCATTATAACAGAAAACATTTTGCCTGGATGATTACGTCGTAGAAAGGTCGTTAGAGAAAGGTAATGACCAGCGCTATAATGATGCGCTGATCAAAGCGGCTTTATCCGGCTTAACGGCGCGGGCAAACGGGAACGCGGAGGGACGACGTGCCTCCCTCCATCGGGTCCCCGCATTGGGAGGAATTAAAAAACACACACACTTTACATACGATGAATCTTTTGTTTACTACGCATATACATTCCTTCCCAAATGCACCACTTAGATATGAGGCTTCCTTATCTCCGGGTTTGGTCATGCGCGTCTCACACCGAGACTCGTTAAAGATTAAAGGCGCAGCCGGACAAAAGCGAGCGAAGAAACTCGATCTCCCGGATCTCTCACCTTTTGGATTATCCGTACCTGGGATAATAATAATAATAATAATAATAATAATAATAATAATAATTAATAATAATAATAACTATAATGGGATTAGCGAATCCTTGCATTTCTTCTTGGAATAAAGCAAAAAAACAAACAAAATGCCATGTTGTTTTGTTATCGAGGGTTCGAATGCGGCGCGTGATCGCTGACCTGCACTGCCGGATGACGTCTTCGCGTCTCTGCTCATCCAGGCGAAACGCGTCCTCCGCCCCCTTCGAATCCGCTTTTGAAACGCCCGTCGCTTCAGAGGTCAGTAATCATAACGGACATTCGTTTTTTACGGTCCGGGATCAAAAAACAAGGTGACGAAAACGACGTTAATGGGCGCTTCTTCTCCTGATGGGACGCCAAGCGAATAACAAAACAGATCTCGTCCTCGTGCACTTGTAGCGAAGCGAGCGACGGATTCCCCAGAGAACGTCCAAAACACACACACACACACACACACACACACACACAGTGCGAGAGGATCTCTGGAGAACCGGGTGGAGAAGCATCCGGACACAGAGACCTTTTGAGCGTTAATGAAAACCCCCCCCCCCAAAAAATCGTTGTTTGGATAGAGCGAAAGTTGCAGTTCGTGACGGGGAGTCACAGCCAGCATTTTCTGCTTGTAACCCAAGCGAAAGACCACCCGGCTGCGTGGATACGGCTTGGATGAAAATACACGTCGATCGAGTAACCCAAACTTTTGCGTACGTAAACAATCCCGCGTGTAGCCTGTCGTAGCCGGATTTCAACTCGGAGGGGGAAAAAACGGCGTATTAGCGTTTTATGGGACACGGCTGCGTATAACGTAAAAGCGTGCTGCGAGAGCACGGCCGATAAGGCCTTGGAAAAAGCCGCCGGGTTTGCCGAGCGTACACATCGCACACAGTTCCGCTCAGTCGGCACCTCGAGCGCCAGGGATTAAATATAGAACAAGCTGCAACGCCGGCCAAGCGAATAAACACGCGTGGAAAATGGGAGGCCGTAGGTTCGTAGTGGGACAATCGAGGCCTCTATGAGCCAGGCGGTAAAGTCGTCCGGGTGCAATCTCTTTTAGCCGTCGTCTTGGGCAGTGATCCACAACCCACACGGACTGGTACTAATGTACCCATGGATCGGTACCGGTACCGGTCCGCGACCCAGTGGGTCGGCGATCACCGCCCGAGACGGTCCGTGGTTCAATGAAGGAGGTGAGGGAGGTGACAGCCCAGTGGTTAAGGTGTTAGTCTCTGGACCAGGAAGATCATGGGTTCAAAAACCCCACCAGCACCACCACTAGGGGGAACCCTTGAGCAAGACCCTTACACCTTATTATCTGATTCGGAACGATGTTATATTTCGGAAAAAGACCGGATTTTCTCCGCCACATCTGTCTATGACTCGCTTCTGACTTACCTTCTTAAAGGCGCAGATCCGGACACTAAGGAATAATACGTTACCGCTAAATGGAAACCACCGAGCTAGCAAAACAAACAAACAAACAACAAACAAGTTTCTTTGCGCACGATAAAAGTACCAGTGTGGAAACGGACTTCAAAGACATTTCAAACACAATACCGGGACTTGAAACATGGATTGATTATGACAGGTTCGTTCCCACGCCATCAAACCCTGACATTATAAATGTATTAAACTCTTTTACTAATCATTATTATTAGTATTATTACTATTATTATTCTTATTATTATTATTATTATTATACCAATTAAATTCCTCCACAGCAGCTATCAATTACTTTAGCAATCAGGTAGCCTGTGATTATTTCATCGATTAATCAGATAAGATGTAATAAACAATACTATATATATATATATAAAATAGTTAAATAGTCGAAATAATGTCCTTATATACTTTTTTTTGTATTCAAATATTTACGAGTTACTCAAGGAATCTTTTCATTACCTTATCCAGTAAAATTAATACAAAAAAAAAAAAAAAAAAAATATATATATATATATATATATATATATAATATATATATATATATCCTAATTATGCCTTTGTTTTAATAATAATATAATAATTGATAATAATAATAATAATAATAATAATGCCTTTTGGTTGTTGTAATAATAATATAATAATGATAATAATGATAATAATGATAATCAATAATAATAAATGCCTTTTGTTGTTGTAATAATAATATAATGAATGATAATAATAATAATAAATGCATTTTGTTGTTGTACTAATAATAATCCTCCAATAATGATGATAATAACTAATAATAATAATAATAATAATAATAATAATAATAATACTTTCTTGTAATAATAGGTCAGAGGAAGAAGGAGAAGGAAGAAGAAATAAAATAATGGAGCTGGTAGATCAGTGGTTAAGGCGATGGCTTCTGGACCCGAAGGCCACAAGTTTAAGTCCCACCACCACCAAGTTGCCACCAATGGGCCCTTGAGCAAGGCCCTTAACCCTTAATTGCTCAGTTGTAAGCTCGCTCTGGATACAGTCGTCTACCAAATGCTGTAAATGTAAACATGAAATGTAATAATAATAATAATAGATAAATAATGTATAATAATAATAATAATAATAATTCATTCATCATTCTACTGCTATAATCCTCCTATTTCTTAGCCCTCTCCGTCACAGGGAGTGCCAATCCATTGGAGGGCGCGCTCACACACACACACCACACACACACACACACACACACACACACACACACACACACACATATTCATACACTAGGGACAATTTTCCAAGGTTGCCAATCAACCTACCGTGCATGTTTTTTTGGACCGGGGGAAGGAAACCGGAGAACCCGGAGAAAAAGGAGTAAAAACCCCCTGAGACACGGGGAGAACATGCACAAACTCCACACACACATGGCCGAGACGGGAATCGAACCCGGACCCTGGCGGTGTGAGGCGAACGTGCTAATAATAATAATAATAATAATAATAATAATAAATAACAAAACAAACCAACCTGGCCATTTTAGAAATGGCTCATCGTCGGATCGGTCTTTGTTTCAGTTCAAATCTCAAGCACATAAAATAAATAAATAAATAAATCAATAAAAACACATAATTGATTGATTTGCTGACCTCTGTGGTTGCAGACTTGCAAATACAAACTTGATTACAAACTTGCGATTTCAAAGTTGCATCTGGAAGTCGCTGCACTTCCTTTCCATGGAAACGAGCAAAAAAAAATAAAAAACACACGCAGCAACGATTTACGTCAAGTCGAAAAAGGATCCGCCGTTACAGCGTGAGTCACCAAACTCTCGCTGACCCACATGCTGTGTGATAATCACCTCTCACCTACAAAAGAAATGGAAGCGCTCGCATGGTCGCGAGGGTTGGGGGGGGGGGGTGGGGGGGGGTGGCACGGGGGGTTCCGGGCTCGTGTCGTCCTTTAGAGAGAGACGAAGCTCAACAGCTTGGCGCCGTCGTACTGCTGAGTGGTAATTACAGTGGGGAGGATGGGGGGGGTATAGAGCGGGGAGTGGCGCTCGCTCCGACATGCTACCACATCACGGGCAGGACTCGAGTCCACAACACAAACATGCCTTTTCGGAGCAAACTAGGGGACGTAAATCAGAGTCAGATGGCGCCGCGAGAACATCTGTGGCGCTTTCGAGACAGTCGTTTTTTTTTTTGTCGCGAGTGGCACAAGAAACACGGGTTCGGATCGAGCTCGGAGCTGCGTGACTCATGGAGGGAAAATGCGCTCGGATAGTTTTGCGCTCTGCTGCAGCGTCCTCGACTCGTCACGGCGTCAAGAACCTCGTAAAAACGTGCGACGTCGTTCCAAAACCACGCTAACATCCGGACAACGGGCCGAAAAAAAGCCCTGCAGGTGTGTGTGTGTGTGTGTGTGGTGTGGGTGTGTGTGTGTGTGTGTGTGCGTTCCCCCCCAGGCGTACCAGTGCTCTTCTCCAGGAGATAAAGTACACTGGGGCCCCTATGAGTCATAGCTGCTGGGAAGGCGAATGAGTATTTTATTACGGCTGTTCCAACATGCACGGCTCATGTGCAGCTTCAACCCCAGACACGTCTGGAGCGGGGCCTGGAACCCAGCCACCCGCTCTGCACATCTCCGGCCCCGCACTTTGGGGTGTTGCGCCCCTAAAAAAAGGGATTAACGGGGTTGCCCGTGGCTCCTTTTGTGTTCGGAGCTGGAAAGAGAGATCTGTTTCATCAAAAGATGCCCACAAGGCCTTCAGGAAGGCTGAATATATAAGACACCCCCGCCTGCCCCACAAACACACACACACACACACACACACACACACACACGGTCTCCAGGGGAAATCTAAAGGGGGCGTGTTTTTGAATGGTTTGCGGGGACTCGGCTGAAGGAGCGCGGGAAAAAACTGGAAGAGGTTCGTTACGTATTGGTGTTTATATTATTATATTATATTATTAATATTATTATTATTATTATTATTAGGAGTCATAAGGACAGGAAAACAAATGACGAATTGTACGTTTCAGGGTTTCTGAAGCGAGTCAGATCTTATAATATAATAATATATCAGTATCGCTAAACTCAAACTTCTGCAAACATGAACAGTCAAATCTGTTTTACTGCTGTGGTACAGTCTGAGAGAGAGAGAGAGAGACAGAGAACAGAGAGACAGAGAGAGAGAGAGATAGATAGAGAAGAGAAAGAGAGAGAGAGAAAGAGAGAGAGAAAAAAAAAGAGAGATGATCGAGATAGAGAGAGAGAGAGAGAGAGAGAGGCAGAAAGAGATAGAGAGCAAGAGAGAGAGAGATAGAGATCGAGAGAGGAAGAGAGAGACAGATAGAGAGAAAGAGAGAGAGAGGAGAGAGAGAGAGGTGAAAAGAGATAGAGATCGAGAGGAGGTATAGAAGAGATAATAAGAGAGTAACGAGATGTATGAGAGAGTGAGAGGAGAGGAGTGAGAGAAGATACGAGTCTGAAATAGAGAGAGAGAGAGAGAGAAAGCGAGAGAGAGAGTGAGAGAGAGAGAGAGAGAGAGAGAGAGGAGAGAAAGAGAGAGGAGAGACAGAGAGAGAGAGAGAGAGAGAGAGAGAGAGAGAGAGAAGAGAGAGAGAATGTAAAGCTGATTGGCTGTTGTGGTGGTCGTGGGAGATCAGTGGTTAAGGCATTGGACTCGGAAAGATTGCCAGTTCAAATCCCACCAGTACTAATGGGGCCCTTGATAAAGGCCCTTAACCCTCGTGCTGAGTCGCTCTGGATAAGTGCATCTGCCAAACGCCGTAAATGTAAATATAGTCATAATAAAAGACACCAGAGATAAAAGATACACCCTGGATGGAATGTCACCCATCACACACACACACACACACCACACACACACACACACACACACATTCACACACTAGGGACAATTTTTTCCAAGGTGCCAATCAACCTACCGTTGCATGTTTTTGGACCGGGGGAGGAGAAACCCGGAGAACCCGGAAAAAACCCCCTGAGCACGGGAGGAAACATGCACAAACTCCACACACACATGGCCGAGACGGAACTCAACCCGGACCCTGGCGGTGTGAGGGGAACGCGCTAACCACTAAACCACCGTGTCTGTAATGTACATGGGATAAAATACGCCCCGTGCCTGTGAGGCATTTATACAGAAGGAAAGGCGTTTTGCCAGTGAACGGAGAGGAAAGTTATTCATCGGCCGCTTCGCCGCTGACCACAGTGCACTCTGTCAATCCTCGCAAAAACCATGGAAGTGTGTTTCGGTTATTCTCATATATATATATATATATATATATATTCATCTTCAACACACTCATCGATCTACCGCTTTATACGTCTTCCATCGGGCACGGGAGCTGTCTTCCTATCTCAGGCCTCTATGGCATTACTGCAGGATACACCCGGAGGAATGCCAACCCATCACACCACACACACACACATTCATAACTAGGGACAATTTCCAAGGTTCCAATCAACTACGTGCATGTTTTTGGACCGGGGGGAAACCGGAGCACCTGAGAAAAACCCCCTGAGGCACGGGAGAACATGCAAACTCCACACACATTCCCAAGACGGAATCGAACCCAGATCCTGGCGTTGAGGTGACGTGCTAACCACACGCCACTGCCCCCATATATATATAATAGATATATATATATATATATATAGATTATATTATATATATATTATATATATATATATATATAGGGGTAAGCAAGACCAATGCCAATAAACCCCATCGCCAGCGGATTTAAACTATGTCTGTTCATGTTCCGGCCTAAAAAGAGAATTTATTATTTATTTTTAATTAAAAAATATCATCCAGCGTAGTAAAATTAAAAGACGCAGAAACGCCATCTATATTTAAGGCACTTGCTGGTTGCTAATGACAGAGAGGAAATCCTGGCAAGGAATGCGATTTCCCTAACACGGATAACAGCGCATTGGGAAGAGCGTTGCGCAATACCGCAGGTCGCGTGTATAATTTAACCCTGTTATAGAAAACATTTGATATGATATACGACTGAACTCGTATTGCTCTTTCTGCCCAAATATGGTATTATCCTATTACAGAATTCGGACGGCGTTCCTCCCAGACGACAGCGTGCATTCTCCGTCCTTTCAAACGCCCAAATCGGACACATTCATTCATTCA
>JACRUU010000009.1:1092666-1102666 GCA_030449085.1 Kryptopterus vitreolus | reverse complement strand
TATTGCGTTTACATTATTTATTTATTTCTTTTTAAACAAAAATAATAATCACGTTCGTCCTCACACCGCCAGGGTCCGGGTTCGATTCCCGTCTTGGCCATGTGTGTGTGTGGAGTTTGTTCATGTTCTCCCCGTGCCTCAGGGGGTTTTTCTCCGGGTTCTCCGGTTTCCTCCCCCGGTCCAAAAACATGCACGGTAGGTTGATTGACACCTTGGAAAATTGTCCCTAGTGTATGAATGTTTGTGTGTGTGTGTGTGTGTGTGTGTGTGTGTGTGATGGGTTGGCATTCCATCCAGGGTGTATCCTGCCTTAATGCCCATAGACGCCTGACACAGACTCCCCGTGACCCGAGGGAAGATCGGATAAAGCGGTAGAAGATGAATGAATGAATGTATTTGCATTTGGCAGATGCCCTTATCCACAGCTGAGTAATTGAAGGTCTTGCTTAAGGGCCCCCTAGTGGCGCTTGGCGGTGGTGGGATTTGAACCTGGGACCTTCCGGGCCAGAGGCCAAAGCCTTAACCGGTAACACCTCCTTCCCTAATTCTCAACGACATTTTTCTTCTTCTTCTTCTTCTTTTTCTTCTTCTTCTTATTATTATTAATAAAGAAATATATTTATTTATATTTATCGTAAAAATCCATATACTGTGCATATAAATGCAAATACATTTAAGCCAGGCTTTACAGGAGTACATTAAAGACGAAAATGCGCTCGTTATGTAACTCGTTATCGTATAAAGCCGTTTTAATACACCCCGGCACTGACAACGTGTTTTTTTTGTTTTTTTTTTTTTCATTTTATCCGTCTCAAATTGACAGAAACTTAGCCGAGGTTACACTCCAATTATAAAAACCCAATTTCCATTTGTATTCCGTATTCATGATTTAAAAGCTTAAGGGCAACGTCTGCACCAAAAAGAAGAAAGAAATGAGTCTCATCATTCTTCTGCCAAAAGAAGAAGAAGAAGAAGAAGAAGGAGGGAAAGATAAGTGTGGATGCTGGCCCTGTGTCTGAGTGGTGCTTGGCTGAATTGTCTGCAGCACTTCAGAGCGTGCACCTGTTAGCCTCGCGTCGGTCCCAAATAAAAGGATGTCGGAAGCCAGGATCCCGCCGCCGTCTCACGAGTCCCGTAAACGCTTTTTTTTTTTTCGGGACGGAAGGCGAATTTCGTAGTCGGTGATTTCTAACGAAGGGGCACGGGGGCTTAGTGGTTCGCACGTTCGCCTCACACCACCAGGGTCCGGGTTCGATTCCCGTCTCGGGCCATGTGTGTGTGGAGTTTGCATGTTCTCCCCGTGCCTCAGGAGGTTTTCTCCGGGTTCTCCGGTTTCCTCCCGGTCCAAAAACATGCACAGTAGGTTGATTGGCACCTTGGAAAATTGTCCCTAGTGTGTGAATGTGTGTGTGAGGTGTGTGTGTGTGTGAATGTGTGTGTGTGTGTGTCCTGCGATGGGTTGGCATTCCATCCAGGGTGTATCCTGCCTTAATGCCCATAGACGCCTGAGATAGACACAGACTCCCCGTGACCCGAGGGAAGATCGGATATAGCGGTAGAAGATGAATGAATGAATGAATGATTCATAACGAAACTGGACGGAGGACGCGGCGAAAGAAAACGAAACGTCTTTAAAAACGGTTAGAACCGGAGAATACTTGGAATACTGGGAATACTGGCAATACACTAAGGACCAGATGGAGCTCAATCACAGAGCACCATATGCACACAGTCCCGGACTCCGTAAAAAGAGCCAAAAACCTTATACTGGCACGTTTAGAAAAGGAAAAAACCCAAAGAAAGAAAGAAAGAAAGAAAGAGAGAGAGAGAGAGAGAGAGATTGTCGACCCAACTTGATTTTTGTGCTGCCTATTCATTAGGCGCAAATCCGAGACCAAAATCATACAAATAGCGTTATATATTAACGAGGGATTCGTCTGATTTATCATCCTTTGGTCTGATCGTTTTTATTTTATCAATAGTGATCAGAACACGTTTTTCATTCATTCATTCATCTTCTACTGCTTTATCCGATCTTCCCTCGGGTCACGGGGAGTCTGTGTCTATCTCAGGCGTCTATGGGTATTAAGGCAGGATACACCCTGGATGGAATGCCAATCCAACACACACATTCATACACTAGAGACAATTTTCCAAGGTGCCAATCAACCTACCGTGCATGTTTTTGGACCGGGGGAGGAAACCGGAGAACCCGGAGAAAAAACCCCCAGAGGCACGGGGAGAACATGCAACAAACTCCACATACACATGGCCGAGACGGGAATCGAACCCCCGGACCCTGGCGGTGTGAGGTGAACCCCTAAGTCACCGTGCCCCTCACGAGGGTCATTTATTCCATTTAAAGTTTCCATCATCATCATCATCATCATCATCATCATCCAGCTATGGAATATAAATCTTAAAGTTGAGCCGGGAGATTATCTCGGAGTTAAAGGATCTCCTTGAGAGGCTCCTCACCTTCACGTGGAATCCTGAAAAGGGTATACGGATTGTGTCCCGGAGTGATTCGATGTCAGTCTTGTAGTTAGGCACTCGGAAAGGTCGAACCTGTCATTAGGCAGGTCCGGGAGCTGACAAGCGGCGCAACGAGGTATTGATTTTTTTTTCTTCTGAAATCCACAGTTCAGAGTTTTAAACCTAACGAATGATGAAGAATGTCAAAACGCCGATGGGATAAGAACGCGGCGGCTTCAGGAGCCCAAAAACGTCAGGAATTAAGACGTGACGATGGAGGAGTGAGTTTGGATATCGTGTATTCCAACAAAGATGATGTCATTCACACTGGCATAAAAACGCATCTATTTAACTTTCTACTGCACACATTTTACTGGATGATTATACAAATATATCCATATATTACCTTTAATATATTAATATATACCTTTTTATTACCTTTTTGGGGGCACGGTGGTTTAGTGATTAGCACGTTCGCCTCACACCGCCAGGATCCGGGTTCGAGTTCCCGTCTCGGCCAATGTGTGTGTGGAGTTTGTGCATGTTCTCCCCCCCGTGACCTCAGGGGGTTTTTTTTTTTCTCCGGGTTCTCCGGTTTCCTCCCCCGGTCCAAAAAAACATGCACGGTAGGTTGATTGGCACCTTGGAAAATTGTCCCTAGTGTATGAATGTGTGTGTGTGTGTGTGTGTGTGAATGTGTGTGTGTGTGTGTGTGTGTGTGCCCTGCGTTGGGTTGGCATTCTATCCAGGGTGTATCCTGCCTTAATGCCTATAGACGCCTGAGATAGACACAGACTCCCCGTGACCCGAGGGAAGATCGGATATAGCGGTAGAAGATGAATGAATGAATGAATATTACCTTTTTGGCTCATTTTGGGGATTCATTCATTCATTCATCTTCTAGCGCTTTATCCGATCTTCCCTTGGGTCACGGGGAGTCTGGATCTATCTCAGGCGTCTATGGGCATTAAGGCAGGATACACCATGGATAGAATGCCAACCCAACGCAGGGCACACACACACACACACTCACACACACACACACATTCATACACTAGGGACAATTTTCCAAGGTGCCAATCAACCTGCATGTTTTTGGACCGGCGGAGGAAACCCCAGAACCCGGAGAAAAACCCACTGAGACACATGCACAAACTCCACACACACATGGCCGAGACGGGAATCGAACCCGGACCCTGGCGGTGTGAGACGAACGTGCTAACCACTAAACCACTGTGCACTTTTACACAAACATAAGTTAAGAGAAATTAACTGCAATTTAAATACGTTTACCAAAGTAAATGAATTGTACTCCTGTGCACATGTTGTCCTGGATTATTGGACCTTATTGGATTGTTCTTTGATTCTTTTTGACTATTTGCAAAAATGTAAAGAGACATACGATAGATTTATTTATGTTGCTTGAGGACGACGCTGTGCAGTACAGGGTTAAAAATCTGTGCATTTGTTTGTTTGTTTTTTTACATGCATTTTTTTCCCCTCGTTTTGGCCGAACGAATAATTCAGTTCGAAGCGAATCTAATTCGGTGTAAACTCCATTCGTTTTCCAGCGCGTTTTTATTTGCATTGGTACAAAACGATAAAAAAAGAAAAAGATTCGTCCTGCTGCAATGCAGCTTATAAAGCGGCCAGGGAGTGAATTTCCTCTTTAAAAAACAACACGTTTAATTGTTTCCATAAAATACAAAGTCTTAAAGTAAAAAGAATTGTTTTTAAATTAGCACTCAGGAGAAGGGAATTGGGGCAAGACCTGTTTTACGAGCACTGGAAAAGCTTTGTCTTAATTAAACCATATCCAGGGAAAGAAATATAAAGACAACAAAAATAACTAGGCATGTGAGTGACCCGTTACAGCCTGGTCCGTTTAATATGTAGCGTTGACTTCGAAGCGCTAGCTCGTTTGGAGAGACGAGTGGGCGGGGCCAGCGGACGCCATGAGGCAGTCAATTCAATTCAATTCAATTCAATTCAATTTTATTTATAAAGCGCTTTTTACAATGTGTCATCGTCCCAAAGCAGCTTTACATAATACTAATGTTTGAAAAGTGAAAATCAGTTTAGCACTAATTGTTTCTTGTTGAGCCGAAGTGACGGTGGCAAGGAAAAACTCCCTGGGAACAGGAAGAAACCTTGAGAGGAACCCGACTCAACAGAGAACCTCATCCTCATTTGGGTTGTTAGTGTTGTGTGTGTGGTTGATGATGTTTATTGTGTAGTGTGGAGTGTATTCAGCCGGGGGCGGAGTCACCAGGAGGTTCTGACAGGAACAGAGTGGAGAGGGGGTCTGGATCACTGACAGCTCAGCAGTGGGACATGTAGCTCAACCCCCTCAACGGAGAGAGAGAGAGAGAGAGAGAGAGAGAGAGAGAAAGAGAGGGAGACAGAAAGAAGGAGAGAAATGAAATGAGTGGTTAGTAAAGGTCATGGTTGCAGTATAGGAGTGTGTATATGTAGTGTCGAGTGCAGACGTGGACTCCGGCAGGATTAACTATAACAGCATAACTAAAAGGAGAGATCAGAGGGAAAACACAGACATGAGAGCTTCCTGATGTGTAAGCAAACAGTCACTCTCACCACCACAAACCTGAGTAATTAATGAGAGTGAGGCAGACAGCAACTAAACACACCAGATCACTATAAAACTCAACATCTTTGTGTCCCCCAGATCTACTCCTTTATCTAAGGTAGGACTATTCACTAAAAGCTTGGTTAAATAAGAAATATGTCATATGTTGGCGACCTACTCCCTATCACCTATTAGTGGATATGTCATCAAATTTCCCCATTCATTCTCTATGGGGCCGGAATGTCGCGGATAATCCCAAAATTTGGGGTTCGGGAGGTATATGATGGTGATCCGATCCGGACCCCCTACGAGTGGATTTGCCATATGTGCATGTCGGACGCTCACAGGCCCGAACTGTGAGGCATGAAATTTCAACCCCATTCATTTTCTATGGGAATAAATTCCCGCTTTTTGACCCCGGGTTCGGAATTCCGCCGGGCGATTCTTTATAAAAGTAACAGCACGTCTCACATCATTGGGACGCACGATATGAGGTATGATTCGTGGCGATCGGATAAAATCTGAGGGATGAGTTACGCGCCGAAAATTTGACCGAAGCGAGAGAGAGATTATAATAGTGATGCTTTTGCACACGTATATATATATATATATATATATATATATATATATATATAATTGGGCACGGTGGCGTAGTGGTTAGCACGTTCGCCTCACACCGCCAGGATCCGGGTTCGATTCCCGTCTCGGTCCATGTGTGTGTGGAGTTTGTGCATGTTCTCCCCGTGTCTCAGGGGGGTTTTTCTCCGGGTTCTCCGGTTTCCTCCCCCCCGGTCCAAAAACATGCACGGTAGGTTGATTGGCACCTTGGAAAAATTGTCCCTAGTGTATGAATGTGTGTGTGTGTATGTGTGTGTGTGTGTGTGTGTCCTGCGATGGGTTGGCATTCCATCCAGGGTGTATCCTGCCTTAATGCCCATAGACGCCTGAGATAGGCACAGGCTCCCCGTGACCCCCGTATATGTATATATATATATATATATATATATATATACATCTCTGCGGCTACAAGATACTAAGTTATATTATGTGGATAGAAAATCCTTGTGCAGCTCCACGTGCCGTAAATTCAGGGGTATTTGTAAAAAAAAAAAAACATTAAATGACAAAAATCTTAACTCATAAAATGTAATTGCGATAAAACTCTTGTGTCTTTTGACCAAAAAAACAACAACAACAACAACAACAAAAACACATCTCCCTCGAGTTCCAGGAGTTTCATGTTTTTTTTTTATTTATTTTTTTTTTAATAAAAACTCCGGCGCTAATGTGCTGACATATTTTAAAAGCTCGCCTTGTCCATAAGCGATCCATCACATCCCTCCACCCTCCATCCAGCGCAACTAACAAAGCCTCCTGTGCTTCTCGGCTACACCAGATCTGTCATCTTAATGCCTGAGCGGAGCCGGCCGGCCCTCCAGTCGTACGTTATGGGCCATTGATTTTCCAGCAAGATTTTCCCTCTTCTCCTCTGCCAGCTAATAAACGTTCACGCCTTTCAGTCTGGAAGCCGGAGAAGTGAAGCCCGAGTCAAGGAAGCGTCGGTGGAACGGATAGAACGGTAGAACGAAGCTTGGACAAGGAGAGGTGACACGGAGAAGATCGGACCGGATGCCGATTGGTACCGAGCAATGATTACATTCGGAGGGAAATACTTTCCTGACCGTTATACAATCTGTTTTTATCATATAAATGCTGAATTCTGATTGGACGTCGATTCGTCTTTCACTGTCAGTAGTTCTAGCTGAAAAGCAATTCTCAATCCTGATTGGTTCGTTGGGAATTTGTGTTCGATAATAGTGGCATTTACTAGCCAATCAGGATTGAGCATTCGAAAGTTCTGCAGTTATTATAGTATCATATAAATGCTGAATTCTGATTGGATGTCCATTCATCTTCTAAAATACCAACACTGTCAGTAGTTCTCGCTAAAAGACAATACGAATCAATCAACGCATGCTGTTGTTTATTAGTGGCACGTGAATGCTCCATTCTGATTGGTTAGTTGGGAATGTTCGATAACAGCGGCATTTTATAGCCAATCAGGATTGAGCATTCGAAAAGTGCCCTGCAGTTATTATAGTATCATATAAATGCTGAATTCTGATTGGATGTCGATTCATCTTCTATAATACCAACATTAGTCAGTAGTTCTCGCTGTAAAACAATACAAATCAATCAACACTCAACACAAATCAATCTCGCTGTTGTTAATTAGTGAAATATGAATGCTCCATTCTGATTGGTTAGATGGGAATTTAGATTTTTATAATACCAGCACTGGGGGCACGGTGGTTTAGTGGTTAGCACGTTCGCCTCACACCGCCAGGGTCCGGGTTCGATTCCCGTCTCGGCCATGTGTGTGTGGAGTTTGTGCATGTTCTCCCCGTGCCTCAGGGGGTTTTTCTCCGGGTTCTCCGGTTTCCTCCAGTCCAAAAACATGCACGGTAGGTTGATTGGCACCTTGGAAAAATTATCCCTAGTGTATGAATGTGTGTGTGAATGTGAGTGTGTGTGTGTGTGATGGGTTGGCATTCCATCCAGGGTGTATCCTGCCTTAATGCCCATAGACGCCTGAGATAGACACAGACTCCTCGTGACCCGAGAAGATCGGATAAAGCGGTAGAAGATGAATGAATGAATGAATGAATAATACCAGCACTGACAACAGTTCTAAAACAACACGAATCAACATGATCCTAATTGTATTGTTGTTAATTAGTGACACATGAATGCTCCGTTCTGATTGGTTCGATGTTAATTTTGTAGTTTTCTTTAACAGCAGCATTGACAATAGTTTCCTGTCTGGCAGCAAATTAGTCGACCTCTTTTTCTCCAATCAGAAAAGAGCATACTATAGTTCTGTAATCATTCAGTAACACATGAATGCTGAATTCTGATTGGTTTAGATGATGTTGGATTTATCTTCTGTAATCTGCACTAATATTGCTCTAGCTTTTAAATCACATGTATCAATATAACTTGGTATATGTATATTATATTATATTCAACAGTTATTTAGTAGCATATAAATGCTCAAGTATAATTGGTTCATTGGTTTGGTTAATTGGTATAATTGGTTTGGTAGTTATTTAGTAACATATAAATGTCAATGTTTTAATGATGAACAACATGAACATCTTCTAGCCAATCAGAATCGAAGCATTCAATAGTAGCGTAGTCATTTTGTAAGATATGAACACTCCATTCTGATTGGTTAGATCTCTTCTATAATAGAAGCACCGACAATAACTTACGCTAGAAATGAACACAAATCTTTTTCCGACCAATAGGAATGAAGCATTTTATAGCGCTGTATTTATAAAGTAGCATTTTAAGGCTGAATTCCGATCAGGTTTTTAATAAGAATAGGACGGACAATAGTTACGCACATTGATATTTTCTAACCAATCAGAATTGAGCATTCAATGTCGCAGTGTTGTTATACAGCGTTCATCAGCTGAAACTCAACCCGAAGAAAACGGAAATGCTGGTGATCCCATGTGATTCATCTCCTGGTCAGGATCTCAGCATAACTCTCCATAACTCCCTACTTTCTCCCTCCACCACTGCTCGTAATCTCGGGGTAACGATAGACAATCAATTATCTTTCTCTTCCCATATTTCTAACGTTTCTCGCTCTTGTCGTTACCTTCTCTACAACATCAGAAGGATTCGACCATTTTTATCCACTCAGGCTGCTCAGGTCCTGGTCCAGTCTCTTGTCATCTCGAGACTGGACTACTGTAACTCTCTGCTGGCAGGTTCTACCTCAGAACGCTATTCGTCCACTGCAAATGATTCAAAATGCAGCTGCGCGACTCGTGTTCAACCTGCCTAAATTCTCTCGCACCACCGACACTGCTGCGCTCGCTCCACTGGCTTCCTGTAGCTGCTCTCACGCATCAGATTCAAAACACTGACGCTCGCCTACAAAGCCAAAAATGGATCTGCACCATCTTACCTCCGCAACCTCATCACCTCCCGTACTGCACCTCGCTGCCTGAGAGCGTCCAGCACTGCTCGTCTGGTTCCACCGTCTCTCAGGGTAAAAGGTAAGGCCAGCTCAAGGCTCTTCTCTGTTCTGGCACCGATGTGGTGGAACGAACTTCCACTGGAGGTTCGAACAACGGAGACACTGTCTACATTCAAACGCCGACTGAAGACCTACCTCTTCCAAAAACACCTATCCTAACATTCCTTTTATTCTCTTTTATCTCACTGTCCAGAAATCCATATAAAAAAAAAAAAAAAAGGCAACTGTCTATTCTTGTGTACTTGAGTTTGTATTTAACCTTTCTTGAATAAATCTTATCCTTAGATCGAGACTTAAAGCACTTTCTGTACGTCGCCCTGGATAAGGGCGTCTGCTAAATACCGCAAATGTAAATGTAAATAAAAGGCGCTCATTAAAATTGACTTTTGCATCGATTGACAAATGATTATTTGATGTTGATCAACAAATGACTGGAGCTCGTTGTGAAATGGTCACATTTAATGAACAACCTCTTGTATTTTTTTTTTTATATATACATCTATAAAAAGAACCCAGATACAGGTTACAAGAATCTAAGGCTAATACATACATTATTAAATAATAAAGTATTTTTTTTTTTCCATGTTAAAGATACATATCGTAGTTTACAAAATATGATCGTGGAGAATTAAGCAAATGTCAAAAAATAAACTAAGATGCTATATGCATGATGCGTAATAAAACAAAAATGGAAAAAATAATACGAATAAATTGACAAAAAAGAAAACCGACCGTCGTCAAATTCCTTGGATAATCAAAACAGAAAATTTGGGCATCAGCTATTAAAGTCTGTTTTTTCTTGAAAAACGAAACAAAAACAAAAACAAAAACAAAAAAAACAAAAAAACATAAAACAAAGGCGTATGGATTTTTTTGGAGCGATA
>JACRUU010000009.1:1077666-1090166 GCA_030449085.1 Kryptopterus vitreolus | reverse complement strand
TTTCGCTTTAATACGATATAATGATCATTACAAGTAGCAGTCGTAGTGTAATTCACTCGCAGAATTATATTTCTAATAATGTAGTTTTTCTAATATTTTTCACCATGTAGTGCAGCATGAAACACACACACACACACACACACACACACACACACACACACACACACACACACACACACACACACACACTGTCAGTAAGCAAGAGAGAGTAATAATTCTAATGAGTGTATAATGCATGTAGGTGTGTGTGTGTGTGTGTGTGTGTGTGTGTGTGTGTGTGTGTGTGTGTGTGTGTTGTGTGTGTGTGTGCACCCCAGGCGAGCATAGACATGTCTACACTATTCCAGGTCCGTGCTGCAGCTACAAAACTACACAGGATGGATTTCACATCTGAGACTATTAATTAACCATCCGTGTCCTGTTTAATTCCACAACTGGGATAAAACCGGGAGTTGGGGAGTGAAACCCGCGTCTGTGTTCTTTTACACGAAAGTAATGCGAGCTGTTTTTGCTCAAGAAAATCGCTTTACTGTCCAAACCTCATTCGTTTTCATTATTTTTGTCAGCCAAAAAAGCTGCAAAATACATATAGATTTTTTTCTTATGAGATTATTTTGGCGTTTTTTCCTTATGAGATTATCGTTTACATTACAAATAAAATGAAAAAGTGCGTAATTATGTAACATATGCATGGATAAATATGTACACTTTATGCAAATGCATGATTATTAATAATGCACCCAAACGGCCGGCGTCGTCGATGACAGATTGCATGAATGAATGAAATGAATTTCTACAGCAGTATTTTCAACATTTTGTTGTTGATTTAAAGCTGCCTGGTTTAGCGACTTTGTTTGGAATAAACCTTGGGATATCAGGAAAAAAAAATACAATTAATTTGAATTTTTAATTACATTTTTATCTTTAATTTTTATAATTAAAAAGAAAATGATTAGAAAAATAGAACTAATTAGAACTAATCAGGACTTTTCGTTGTTTTTTTTTTTTTTTTTTTTATAATAATGTATTAAGCTGAGTTTGAAATGAAGTAAACATGTATTGGGTGCATTCCCAAAATACTAACATATTTAGCGTTTAAATATTATACATTTAGCGTATTATACATTTTATTATCCATTTTATTTTTTACCACATCTAGTATTCATGGATTTTCGCAATTCTCGGAATATATATATATCCCCTATAAATATAGTCCTATATATATATATATATATATACCCATACTTTCTATTTATACTTGATCTTTTACTTGATAAATGTACTTATTCATAATAATACTATATCTGCAGGTCTGGAATCATTTCCCTAATGATGTTACTAAAGCTTTTGTTGCTCGATATTGACGCGAGCAATTATAAGTATTATAAATTTTTTTATCCATTTTATTTATCCATTTTTATCCATTTAATTTGTTACGACATCTAGTATTCATGGATTTTCGCAATTCTATATATATATATATATATATATATATATATATATATATCCACACTTTCTATTTATACTTGATCTATTACTTGATAAATGTACTTATTCATAATATTATATTTCTATTCAAAAGTTGTCGACAGCATTTCACAACATCACTTGGATTTGATACAATCAAATAAAAAAAAATAAACAATAATATGGACACAATTAACCCCTGAATTTATTTACAATCATATTATAAAGAAAAAAAGGAATGGTATGTTTTTGGCTTTCGAGCCGTTACCATAAGTGTGCAATTCGTGCCTCCAGTACAATCTATGGTACGTATCGAATCTGCATCAACAGGCATTTTGATGCGATGTTGCGACATTCGTCTACAAGGGGGTTAAATAATAATGATGCGATGAGAAGCCATATAGTAGAGAAAGAGGACCGCAGAGACACACGAAATACTTGTTGCTATGGGAACACAAATAGGATTTCATGAGCGAAATACTAAAACGTGTCCAAAATTTTCGTCATATGAAAAGAATCCACTTGTGTGAATAAACGCTCATTAATTTGGTAGGATAGCAAAAAGTAAAAAAAAAAAAAAAAAAAAAAAAAACCCTGCTGAACCTCACCTTCAGGCTGGCCTACGGCAAGGATCAGAACGCGTGTCGGGTAACAGCGAAGGGAGGGAGGGAGGGAAAAAAAAACCCCTCAAACCTTAGACAAAGCCAGGATTTGATCTTATGAGACTTAATGATCCAAACTCTAACCCCGGCTTCACATCTCAACACTTCCTGCTGCGAGAAGGTCCACGTCGAAAAGAACTCGCCTGGATTTGATCCTGATCCTGGGAGTCCTAACGATCCAGCAATTAAATCAACTTCTTGCGGGGTTATCCTCGCTATCCGCTTCCTTTTATACCGCTCGCAGTCGCCGTCAATCCAGCTAGAAGGTGACATTGCTTCATTCCTCGCTCTTTCCTGCAGAGCCACAGGCTCCCGATCCTATGCATGAGTGGGTTTTAATTAGCGCCGCGCTCGTTATGCCACGATCCCGCGCTCTGGGTGAATGAGCACACGGTAAACATGTGTAGCCCTGTGCCTAAATACTGAATCTCCTGCTCAAACACCTATGGAGGATCGATGGCGTTTACTGATCTCAGGTCTGTGGAGTCTCCCGGAGTGGATAGCGTCCTGACGAGGATCCTCTATGGACGGCGTTAGCATTTTTAGCACGATAATTTGCACGGGTTTATTGTGCGACTGAAAGAACTGCAGATGGCGTGTTTGTTGTACAGGGGAAGTCTGTAGTTGAGCAGCCATCCATCAAAAGGGACAAATTAACCTACTGGCATTTGAAACACCCCAGGCACTGCCTCATGGGTGCAGAAAAGAGCGGGATTCGAGTGACTTCGAGGGCCAAATTGGGACGACGGCTGGGTCAGAACGTCTCCGAAAACGGTCCCGTGTCGGCACTTTTCAGTGTCTATCAGGAAGGAACAGTGGTGAACCGGCGACAGGGTCATGGACAGCCATGGATCATCGGCTCGACAAGATCCTGTAGCTCAAATTACTGAAGATGTTCATGATCCAAGGGGGCCCGAAAAAGGGGCACCAATACAATCATAATGTTATTATTATTATTATTATTATTATTATTATTATTATTATTTACTGTACCGTCCATTAACCAGGACCATGTGATAACAAGGTAAACATATGTAGCCCTATGCCTAAATACTGAATCTCCTGCTCAAACACCTACCTGCCGTTTACTGATCTCAGGTCTGTCTCCGGAGTGGATACCGTCCTAACGAGGATCCTCTATCCTAAGCCGTCTAGTCTCGTCCTAAGCCTCTATCTAAGCCGTCTAGTCGATCAACGACATCACTCCTAATCATTTTCAACCACGTGTCAACATTCTACCGTGTATCTTTGGGTGGGAAAACACTGTGTGGTCTATGCTTAAGGGTTTTGTTCAAGTGGCGGGATTGGACGCCGTGTCGTTCTCTACGTTCGGACGGTATCGCGGAGCCAAATTAGACCCCGGAATGTTTTTTGGGTTTAAGGAAGAAAGATGGAAAAAGGTACGTACCACATCATAGACTGCAGGACGCACCAGGCCAGAAGGATATGCAGGAATGAGCAGTGTAGGGCACTGCATCGTCCTGTAGCTCCACCCACTCTGGGTCTAGGTGAGGGCGGGGCAGCAGATGGAGTGGTCTCTATAGAGAAATCACAGATGAGCAATTGTTAATTAGTAGAACAGAACACACGCAGATTTCGGGTCCGGCACCAGAATTCCCCCCGACTTGTGCAACCCTAACGGCTGCTGAGCAATTAGGGGTTAAGGGCCTTGCTCAAGGGCCCATTAGCATCAAGTTGGCTGGGTTTCAAACATGCAATGTTTCGGTCTGGAACCCGAATTAATCGGTATTTATCCGAATTAATAACATCTACAAACGTATATATAGAAATTAATTGTTTATTTTTCCCTACGATACAAAAAAACGTTAAAAACAACGCTTTCCAATACAAAAAAGCGTATCGGATGCACGTTATTTTTCTAAAGCGATATTGTTCATTTTTGCGCCGATTGCGAAGCATTGAATCTTACCGTCACCATTACGTAACGTAATTCATTGGTAATTTATTTATTGGTAATTCATTGGTAATTTATTTATTGGTAATTTATTGGTAATTTATTTATTGGTAATTTATTGGTAATTTATTTATTGGTAATTTATTTATTGGTAATTTATTTATTGGTAATTTATTGGTAATTTATTTATTGGTAATTTATTGGTAATTTATTTATTGGTAATTTATTGGTAATTTATTTATTGCTAATTTATGGGTAATGTATTTATTGGTAATTCATTGGTAATTTATTTAATAGTAATTTATTGGTAATTTATTTATTGCTAATTTATTTATTGGTAATTCATTGGTAATTTATTTATTGGTAATTTATTGGTAATTTATTTATTGGTAATTTATTTATTGGTAATTTATTGGTAATTTATTTATTGGTAATTTATTTATTGGTAATTTATTTATTGGTAATTTATTTATTGGTTATTTATTGGTAATTTATTTATTGGTAATTATTTATTGGTAATTAATTGGGAATTTATTTATTAGTAATTTATTGGTAATTTATTTATTGGTAATTTATTGGTAATTTATTGGTAATTTATTTATTGGTAATTTATTGGTAATTTATTTATTGGTAATTTATTTATTGGTAATTTATTTATTGGTAATTCATTGGTAATTTATTTATTGGTAATTTATTTATTGGTAATTTATTGGTAATTTATTTATTGCTAATTTATGGGTAATGTATTTATTGGTAATTCATTGGTAATTTATTTAATAGTAATTTATTGGTAATTTATTTATTGGTAATTTACTGGTAATTTATTTATTGCTAATTTATGTAATTTATTTATTGGTAATTTATTTATTGGTAATTCATTGGTAATTTATTTAATAGTAATTTATTGGTAATTTATTTATTGGTAATTTATTGGTAATTTATTGGTAATTTATTGGTAATTTATTTATTGGTAATTTATTTATTGGTAATTTATTGGTAATTTATTGGTAATTTATTGGTAATTTATTGGTAATTTATTTATTGGTAATTTATTTATTGGTAATTTATTGGTAATTTATTCGATATTGTACAAAAAAGAAAAAATATATAAACACATAAAACGTATTAATTTGTACTATTTTTTGTTCTTAACGCCGTAAATGTAAACATGACAAGATGGTTTCGAAATAATAACACCTACAAATAAGTCTATGTAAATAAATTGTATATTTAAAAATACACATGTTAAAAATGACGCTTTTCTCCACAGACTGCGTCGGATGCACGCTTTTCTAAATCGTTATATCACCTCGTGTAACGTAGTTTCGTTGGGTAAAAGCGTTGCTACGGTAACGAGCTGTGGTTTTATCGTGTATGAACATATCCAATAGAAATCCCTCAGAGCAACAAAGTCACTATTAAGCAAATAAATGCATGCAGTCAATAACACAATCTGGTGTAGATATGTGTGTGTACGGGTTCGAGGGAGGGGGGGGGTGTTTGGGGGCTTTGATAGAAAGCCGTCTAGTCGTCAGACTTTGTAAATCTCTACCACGTCTCAACTATAGGATGAATGAAATGCTCTGCCTGTGTGAAAGGAGAGAAATCCAATAGTGTTTGTTGGATCAAAACCAGCACAGTGGTACCCAGACATTACCTCAAATAACAGCGATCGAATTGTTGTTGTTGTTGTTTTTGTTTTTTTTTTGTTACCACCGCTGATTGTGCCTTACAGAAGTCCCTTATCAGCTACGGTTGCGTTTCTTTAGTCGGCATTACGGGATTTTTTTGGGGGGGAGGTTCGAGGACGTCGGCTCGGTCACGCACTGGTGCGGATGCGATCCCTGGGTCAGGGTGCTTTAATTCAACACAGGGCTGAAAGATGGCGCTCCTGTAATTGAGACGCACATCTCGATGCTTTTAGCATGCGAGTGTCAATTCCGCATTCTCCAGAGCGAGACATAAAAATGCCATTTTGTCTGTGAGTTACGAGCGTGACACTGCCGGGCGAGAATATAGTTATCGATATGTATTTCATAACACGCATGGCCTGCTTTTCCAGTATTACATGCCCCAGACATCAGGGAAAAAAAGGTCCCTGGGAGGTCCCCCTGTGCGAGTGTATCTACGGGTTTATCGTGATTATGGTGATTCTCGTGCGTATGAAAAGGATAATAAAAAAGAAATAAATCCGATTATGGGTCTTCCGCAAAAAGGCACCGACCAGATTCTTTCGGAACATGTTCTCCCAGAGGCACGGTGTACGAAGCGGCGTCCAAAAAATCACGTTACGTCTCCATTTTAACGCGTGGATTCATCAGCGTTTATCCGGAATGGTACGTTTTATCGCCAAACGAAAGGAATAAGTCGATTCCCGGCGCAATTTTATCTTGAAAATGCAGATCCGTTTGATGGACCGGATTATAGATGGGTTAAAGGGATTACAAGTGTTTGACGCTTTTTGATTTACCTTTCCAGCTACTCATCTTTTTATTATTTCATGCAAAGCTATTTCTCTTTTTTTTTAATCCGAGATAAAAACGAATTAGCGTTCATTTTATTTAATTATTTACGTCAAAGCTTCACCTTCCCACAGTACCACGTTTTGTCTGACGTGTACCGACCCGATCTTCCAGCAGGAGGCAGTATGACGTCGCAGTGGCATGCGGGATATAAAAGGTTTTTCATGAGGTGGTTCACTATAGTGCTCGAGGCTCACCTATGGGCAGGTCCGCCTCCGTGGTGGAGGTGATGGGTTTGGGATCCTCCGTCCAGGGTGTCGCGTGGACCGCCACGCTCCAATCGCTCCAAGTGCCGATCTCCATGTCTTTAGCAGCCAGCTGGATGATGTACTCTTTCCCCACGTAGGCGTCTGTTATGGTGTGGGAAATGCTGTCTGAAAGCTCCACCTGGTAACACAACCAGCATCATCGCCTTTAAAACGTCATACTGTCGGCAAATTGTCAAACTGTCGCATGTTTCACATCCTTATTATAATACGAGTAGCTCTCAAACCCAAATGATGGATCAATCGCACCATAATCATCATCATTTATTAAATACTTATAATGGGGAATGGTGGCTTAGTGGTTAGCACATTCGCCTCACACCGCCAGGGTCTGGGTTCGATTCCAGTCTCGGCCATGTGTGTGTGGAGTTTGTGCATGTTCTCCCCGTGCCTCAAGGGGTTTTTCTCCGGGTTCTCCGGTTTCCTCCCCCCGGTCCAAAAACATGTACGGTAGGTTGATTGGCACCTTGGAATATTGTCCCTTGTATATGAATGTGTGTGTGTGTGTGTGTGTGTGTGTGTGTGTCCTGCAATGGGTTGGCATTCCATCCAGGGTGTATCCTGCCTTAATGCCCATAGACGCCTGAGATAGACACAGACTCCCCGTGACCCGAGGGAAGATCGGATAAAGCGCTAGAAGATGAATGAATGAATGAATGAATGAATGAATGAAATACTTATAATAATTATTTATCAGTTAAAATGAATGGGATTAATCCAAACCTCGTTAAAAAAAAACCAATATCAACAAAGACCTGTTCTGTTAATGGGAAGGTCAGGATTAAACAAAGCTCTGGGGCGCCAATATATAAAATCAAAAGCTCTTACACACATTCAGTAAAAATAATGAGTCTGGCGTATGAATAGTCCGAATAAAGGAGTCCCGACGGGGAGTCTACATTTTTTTTTCTCGCCCACAGTTAAACTGGATGAAAATGGTTCCAAGCTAATAATGCTAATGCTAATGCAGGAGTGCTAAAATAAACTTTTTACGCATTTATAAAAAGTACTTAAGTACTTAAGTATATATATATATATATATAATATTATATTTCAAGTCACGTCTTTCTTCCGTCATTCATGTTCTGCGGTATAGAGTAAAAACCACCGAGCGCCAATGGAAACGAGTCGTAAAAACAGCGCCCCCTACCCTGATTAATGGATTGCTCTGTGTTACGTATTTTTTTGCTCGTAAATATAAATGTAGCTCGGTAAAAAAACAAAAAAGCAGGACGTCTAACTTGTAAATAACGTTAAATAAAAGTATAAATAACGTAAAAGATCCACGAGAAAATAAGCAGTAATGTGTTTAATTCGTTATATCGTATTAAAGTATTAAATCTTTCGGAAAGCGTTCCTGCTTCATCCGAAAAAATCGCCCGTGTGTGCTCTTTATTTGTGCCTACAGTGTATGTTTTTGTGAAATGGAAGCGTCGTGCCTTCAGGCAACTCCACCCTTTCCGCAGCAGAGACGCCGTAGGCTCCGAATATTATTAGCTCATTTGGTGAGTTTCCCAGTTTGGAGACATTACTCAAAGTACAAATATGCAGGTACAGAAATACAGGTACAGGTTTTCTCGTCCTGCTGGAGGTTTCGAGATCTTTAAGGACGGCACTGTTTACAAAAAGTACTAATAAGGTCAAGTAAAGCAAGGGAGCGCCGGGTTCGATATATATATATATATATATATATATATATATATATATATATATATATATATATCCCATACGTTCCCATGCACATCCACAGGTTCGATTCCCGTCTTGGTTATGTGTGTGTGTGGAGTTTGTGCATGTTCTCCCCGTGTCTCAGGGGGTTTTTCTCCGGGTTCTCTGGTTTCCTCCCCCGGCTCCAAAAACATGCACGGTAGGTTGATTGGCACCTTGGAAAATTGTCCCTAGTGTATGAATGTGTGTGGTGTGTGTGTGTGTGTGTGTGTGTGTGTGTTGTGTGTGTGATGGGTTGGCATTCCATCCAGGGTGTATCCTGCCTTAATGCCCATAGACGCCTGATATAGACACAGACGCCCCGTGACAACCCGAGGGAAGATATGCATGCATTATAAATTATCTGTGAATGATCTTTAAATCTTGATAAAGTAAGTTTTAAAGTAAATAAAAAATAAAAAAAGTAAATAAATAAATAGTAAATACAAATTAAAGAAGTTTTGTCTTCTTGTCGAGTTTGGTTTCACTAATAAATAATCATTTTTGTCTCACGTTTGCATAAAACGCCCGTATTTGTCAGTATATATATATATATATATATATTATATAGATATATATATATATATATATATATTTATATATATAATAATTACATTATTATTTATTAGTGAAACCAAAACTCGGCACTACATTGGCATATATATCATTATATATGAATATATATATATATATATATAATATATATATATATATATATATATATATATATATACTGACAAATACGGATCGGGCGTTTTATGCAAATGTATGATTATTTATTAGTGAAACCAAACTCGACATGAAGACAAAACATTCTTGTATTTACTTATTTATTTACTTATTTTATTTACTTTTTTTATTTTATTTATAAATGCATGCATTATGGCTGATTTTGGTGCTGGATTTGAGACAAAACGAGAATTCTAAAAGATTTTAAAATGTTTTTTTTTCTTTTTACATCCGAGTAAATAAAGAATGTTTGTCGGGTTGAAGCTTTTAAATGCACATCTTTTATATTTACTTATTTATTTGTTATTATTTGCTCTTATTTTATTTATTATTGGTTAATGAAAATCGGCGTACGAGAGAAGCTCATTAATGCACGTGTGGAAAGAAAAATATATATATATATATATATCTATAATATATATACTATATATATATATATATATATATATATATATGTATTATATATATAAACTAACACGCTACAGATGAGGCCTAGAGAAAGCGTCTTGGTGAAAATCACCCGAATCCGAACCATCCTAAGGCGGATCCCTCTTTACTTATTTCGTTTCGCCTCCCACCTCAAACAAAACGCGGCTATAAACAAACATCCCCACCGCCATTTAACAATCGGCAGTAATACTCCATGACACGATGCCAGATGCCAAACAGCAGGACGTAACGAAAAACCCCATTCCACCCACTTTCCCCAGCGGAGCTCCGTGTGCCAGCGCATTGTGGGCGTGGATTCCATTTAATATGAATTTGAGAGAATGCGCCACTTTGTGTAGCACTTAATCTCTTTACACCCTGAAAGTGCACAAACAGACGAAGGGGTTTTTTTTTCCCCCTCTTTTCCCTTCAGATTTCTGATACGATCGTCTGTTTTTTTTGTTGTTGTTTTTTTTTCCCCGTCGTGGACACGGCGGCGAACGCGGGACCGATATCGTTTAGTCTTCGCATTTCCATTTTAATTGAACATTTTCTTTCCTAATTGGAAAAGAGTGTTGATCATTTCCCCAGCGCTTCCTCCAAAACACACCAAACAATGAACAAATCCCATTCATTTAGATTACCGCATGTTCTTCACTTCCCTCTAAAACCCTTTCACTACACACACACACACACACACACACACACACACACACACACACGCCACCCCCAGAAGTCTGAGAACTCTATACACACACACACACACATACATACACACATATGCGACCATCAGAAGTGTGAGAACTCTACACACACACACACACATGCCACCCCCAGAAGTCTGAGAACTCTATACACACACACACACATTCATACACACATATGCGACCATCAGAAGTGTGAGAACTCTACACACACACACACACACATACACACATGCCACCCCCAGAAGTCTGAGAACTCTATACACACACACACACATACATACACACACATATGCGACCACCAGAAGTGTAAGAACTCTATACACACACACACACACACACACACACACACACACATGACACCAACAGAAGTCTGAGAACTCTATACACACACACACATACACACACACACATACACACATACATGCGACCACTAGAAGAGTGAGAACTCTACACACACACACACACACACACACATGCCACCAACAGAAGTGTGAGAACTCTATACACACACACACATACACACATACATGCGACCACTAGAAGAGTGAGAACTCTACCACACACACACACACACACACACACACACACACACACACACACACACACACACACACACACACACACATATGCCACCAACAGAAGTCTGAGAACTCTATACACACACACATACACACATACATGTGACCACTAGAAGAGTGAGAACTCTACACACACACACACACACATGCCACCAACAGAAGTGTGAGAACTCTATTCACACACACACACACATAACACACATACATGCGACCACCACTAGAAGAGTGAGAAACTCTACACACACACACACACACACACACACACACACACACACACACACACATACACATATGCCACCAACAGAAAGTCTGAGAACTCTATACACACACATACACACATACACACATACATGCGACCACTAGAAGAGTGAGAACTCTACACACACACACACACACACACACAACACACACATACACATATGCCACCAACAGAAGTCTGAGAGAACTCTCTATACACACACTTACATACACACATACATACACACATATGCGACCACCAGAAGTGTAAGAATCTATACACACACACACACCACACACACATGCCACCCCCAGAAGTCTGGAGAACTCTATACACACACACACACACAAAACTTCATACCCACACACACATATGCGACCCCATCAGAAGTGTGAGAACTCTACACACCACACACACACACACACATGCCACCCCAGAGTCTGAGAACTCTACTACACACCACCACACATACATACACACATATGCGACCACCAGAAGTGTAAGAACTCTATACACACACACACACACACACACACACACAACAGAAGTGACACCACACCACACAACACACACAAAAACACGACACACATGACACCACAGAAGTCTGAGAAACTCTATACACACACACACATACACACACATACATGCGACCACTAGAAGAGTGAGAACTCTACACACACACACACACACACACACACATGACACCAACAGAAGTCTGAGAACTCTATACACACACACACACAACACAAACATACATGCGCACCACTAGAGAGTGAGAACTCTACACACACACACACACACACACACACACACACACACACACACATACACATATGCCACCAACAGAAGTCTGAGAACTCTATACACACACATACACACATACATGTGACCACTAGAAGAGTGAGAAACTCTACACATACACACACACACAACACACACATAACATGCGATCACTAGAAGAAGAGTGAGAACTCTACACACACACACATGCGACCACCAGAAGTCTGAAAACTCTACACACACACACACACACACAACACCACACATGCCACCACCAGAAGTGTGAGAACTCCACACACACACATACATGCCATTACCAGAAGTATGAAAAAAAACTCTACACACACACACACACACACACACACACACACACACACACACACACACACACACACACAACACACACACACACACACACACACATACACACACACACACACACACACACACATACGACCACCAGAAGTGTGAGAAGTCTACACACACACACACACACACAC
>JACRUU010000009.1:1067666-1075166 GCA_030449085.1 Kryptopterus vitreolus | reverse complement strand
CAACCTACAGTGCATGTTTTTGGACCGGGAGGAAACCAGGAGAACCCGGAGAAAAACCCCCTGAGACACGGGGAGAACATGTACAAACTCCACACACACATGACCGACACGGGAATCGAACCCGGATCCTGGCGGTGTGAGGCGAACGTGCTAACCACTACGCCACCGTGCCTCTTCTGATATATATATATATATATCATCATGCCTATTAATGCCATTTTTTTTTTAAATTAGCAAAAAAAATGTATGCGGAAATTAAATTAAAAAAAAAATATATATATATATATATATATATATATATATAATATTTATTTAATTGCTGCATACATTTTTTTTGCTAATTTTCATGTAATATTCTATTAATAAATCTCCTTTATAAAATAATTTCTAATTTAGAAATAGAATAGAGACTATATATTTTGAAATAATTTGCATTTAATTAAATTATAAATTAAATAAAATTATTAATGAATTATTCCTTACATTTTTTTATTATTATAAATATTTTTTTTTTACATTTCATGTTATAAAAAAATCAAGCCAATAAATGAAAAAAAATAAATGGTTTTAGTGGTTTAAAAAATTAATTCCGCTCTAAACCTTCATTTCAATAAAACTCTTGAGGATAAAAGCGGCACTCGGCGCTCGGTGGGATTATTAGCGCGGCTGTCGCAGGGTTTGCGTACTCCGGCCCTGGAGTCGCATCGTATCCTGCGCATTTTAGTGCCTGTAACAAACCCACTCCAGCCCAGGAAAGTGCTTTTAATGAGCTGATTAGCCGAATCTGATCACTGGTGTGTGATGAATGGAGATGAACAACAGGTTTGTGGTGAGTGTGTGATGTGTCCGATGAGCTCCGGGTTTAAGAGCGAGGTCGTGGAGTTGCCCAATCATTGTCTTGCTTAGCCGTTAGCACGTTCGACTAACACCTCCAGGGTCGGGGGTTCGACTCCCGCCTCTGCCGTGTGTGTGTGTGTGTGTGTGTGTGTGTTGTGTGTGGAGCTTGCAGTAGAATTATATTTATATACTAGAATATTTAACGTGATTTTTTTGCGCAATAATTATGCAATAATAAGCTTTATTTTAGTATTTTAGATAGTGAATTTATTATTAACATCTCAATTATAAAGGCATAGAAGAAAATTAAATGAAATAGACAATTAAATAAAATTCCTTGCACATTTATTTTTCGTTTATAGTAAACGTACACTTTTTTCGCGGCTTTGGATGATTTTTTAAATGAAATATTATCCACTTTTTCAATTCATTTTTTAAATAAATTCATTCATAAATTCATTCATTCATTCATTCATCTTCTACCGCTTTATCCGATCTTCCCTCGGGTCACGGGGAGTCTGTGTCTATCTCAGGCGTCTATGGGCATTAAGGCAGGATACACCCTGGATGGAATGCCAAACCATCGCAGGACACACACACACACACACACACACACACACACACACACAAACACACAAACACACATTCACACACTAGGGACAATTTTCCAAGGTGCCAATCAACCTACCGTGCATGTTTTTGGACCGGGGGAGGAAGGAAACCGGAGAACCCGGAGAAAAAAACCCCCTGAGGCACGGGGAGAACATGCAAAACTCCACACACACACACATGGCCGAGACGGGAATCGAACCCGGACCCTGGCGGTGTGAGGCGAACGTGATAACCACTAAACCACCATAGTGCCCCAAAGCAAATACACTAGCAATTAAAAAAAAAAAAAAGGTAAAATGATCATTACTTTCACAAATGACTCGTTTACTTTGTTCATTGTTAAACGCGCTTTAGAAATAACACTACAAAATGCATTAAAACAGATAATCAGGCCGATGACGAGGTTATGTATAAAATAGCACGGATAGCACAGCGTTAATGCGGAGTGAATTAAGCGACTCTGCGGCTTCGGTTATTTTCATTTTATAGTGATTTTAACGTTAAAAACACTCACGGAGCACCTTAATGGAAAGATGTTGGCGAAGAAAAACCTCCCAGAAACATTAAAACCATCTCCTGGGAACATCAATCAGCTTTTTTCGTCCTTATAAATGAGCCCGGGGATGTAAAATTCATTCATTCATTCATCTTCTACCGCTTTATCCGATCTTCCTCGGGTCACGAGGAGTCTGTGTCTATCTCAGGCGTCTATGGGCATTAATGCAGGACACACCCTGGATGGAATGCCAACACCAACACATCACACACACACACACACATTCATACACTAGGGACAATTTTCCAAGGTGCCAATCAACCTACCGTGCATGTTTTTGGACCGGGGGGGAAACCGGAGAACCCCGGGGAAAAAAAACCCCCTGAGGCACGGGGAGAACATGCACAAACTCCACACACACATGACCGAGACGGGAATCGAACCCGGATCCTGGCGGTGTGAGGCGAACGTGCTAACCACTAAGCCACCGTGTCCCCTTGGGATGTAAAATTGTAGTTTTTATTTAATATTAGTGTGTAAACCGGACATGAACGAGGCAGAATGTGGTGAGATTATAACGTCGAGCGGTGAAACAGACGCTGGAGAGAACTTAACGCACCCCCCCGTCTGAGCCGACTTGACCTCTGCGAATCCCCGCAGCCAGGAGACATACAGACGCATTCAGGTTGGTGATAGTGTGTGAATAATTTATACGACATGCTACTTTAACCGCCTTGTGTTTACAAACAAAAAAACTTTATTAACAAAAAAAAACATACATCGACTAAAAGCTGAAGCGAACAAGGATAAGACACGATGTACAAACAGGCTTGGTGGAGGATTACATCTTTCACACGAGCCAAAAAAAAAAAAACGACGTAGGGCGTTAATTAAAAGTGTAAAACTCTGGGCAACGTTAAAGCAGATACATTAATCTACATTAACACGCAGCGGGAATTTACTGCAGCCGGGAATACAGTACATTTTCTGGATTTTTATGAGCAGGTTCTTTTTTTCCTTTATTATTATCATTATTATTATTATTATTATTATTATTATTATTATTATTATATTATTATTATATATTATTATATTATTATTATTATTATTCTTTGATTGGTAATAATAATATCCTAATAATATAACATAAACAACAATGTAATAATAATAATAATATAATAATAATAATAACAGTAATAATAATAATAATAATAATAATAATAATAATAATAAAAATAAGTGTCCCTATACACCCTGTTTCAATCATAATGACAAAATTCATATTAATTATTTAAATTAAATTCCATAAAATTAATTTAAATTAATTAAATGAATTAATTAGCTATATATATATATTCTTATGATTATTATTATATTATTTGTTTGTAATTAATAATAATATCCTAATAATAATAATAATAATAATAATACATAATAATAATAATAATAATAATAATAATAAAGTGTCCCTATACACCTGTTCGGTCATAATGACAAAATTCATTAATTTTTAAATTAAATTAAATAAAAATTAATTAATTTAAATGAATATAATTAGCTATATAGATTGTATAGGGAAAAAGTTTGACTTTATATCTTCCCTTATAACTATAAAAAATGTTTGCAAATGAAACTGTGATTATTTATTATATTATTATTATTATTATTCATGGATGTCTCGTTTTCTCCTTGTTGATTGTTAAAACAAATAACGGACTGATTTCTAAATATTCGTTATTAATATTTGCAGGCGTTCGCGTTTTGATCGCAAATTCTATTATTTAGAACAGAGAATATTATATATATTATAATAAAAAAATAGTGAATTAATTTTTCATTTTAAATTTAAACAATATATATATATATTTTTTTCTTTTTTATTATTATTATACTTATTTATATTTATACTTTATATCCGAGTGAATAATCTTGTTATGGTTATGACAGGAACAATGCAATAGCAAAAGAATAGCCAATAATAAATATATATATAACTATATAAATAATCACGTCTATAATTAGTCGTTAAATGTACATTGCATCGCTTATACTTAGATGGTGAAGGAACTGGCTTCTGGGTCGGAAGATCTTAGGTTTCAAATCTCACCAGCAAGCTGCCACTAGGGGGCCTGTGAGCACGGCCCTTAACCTTCAATCGCTCAGATGTAAGTTGCTCTGGATATGTAAATAATAAATAAATAAATAAACAAATAAATATGATCGTCATTGGCAAATAAACCCATAAGACGGTCTGATTGGATTTTAATGAATGCACGAGTTATCAAACTGTTATTGATGTGGATCACGGCGCGGTCACGCCCCTCCGCATCGCGCCTCGGCGCCGAGAGAAATTCTCCTCTAATTTCCCGCGTAAGCTTTGAAGTAGAAACTTCTGAACGCAGAAAATAAACGCTTGTCTTTATCAGGACGCTCGAGCGTCACATTTGCACGGCTAATTTCATTAAAGGTATGCGGTAATCACTGCGTTCACGGGCCATGGATGAAATCCCCGCCCCCTTCCCTCCCCCTCCCCCTACTACGGGCTCCTGAGACTGTTTACATTCATAACCACAGACCACTGGCAGCTAATTCGGGTGGATTTTCAAGCCTTGTCTCCCCCGCTGCACGACTGCAAACAAACAAACAAACAAACAAACCGCCCATAAACAGGTTTCCGCCGCGTCGCCGAGTGCTCGTACGCGTTAACCTGGAATCTGCAATTCGCATAAATACCCCTCGTGCCAAAACTAAAAATGGGAAAGCAGGTGCGATCCGACGCTTAATGAGGACAGATGGGAGAGAGATGATCCAAATAATTCACATAATACCATAAAACACCCGCAAAGGTGTTTCCCGTCTATCCCTCAGCCGTAAACACAAACAAAAACAAAAACAAACAGGCACACGACTCACGCGAATGTAACGAAACAAAGAGTGAAACACACACACACAAAAAAAACAGTTATGGACGAAAGCTCACAAAGGACCTGCTAATACGCGCAGGGACCTTAAAAACCTATTCCGTCTAATCTCTGAGCAAACACATGCTCTTTTCTCCCCCGAAGGCCTGAGAGTGCCGTGTGAATGCACTGGACTCGGATCAGACGCTCGCCGTGAAAATCTCCTTTCATTCGCCGAGAGTGCTTATGAAATATGCACAATATCGGAATAGAGTCTGGATAAATAAATAATTCATATTCGACGGTGAGCCGGCGAACAAAGAGAAGGAGAAAATGACTGTCTAAAAATAACGCCGGATTTCGCTCGATAGCCTCGGGACGCTTTATTTGGGTTCGGGTTCGCCGGGGAGCGCATTCGCTGCAGTTCATATCAGATTCATGGGGTTTCTACTCGATGCTAATCGCCCATTTATTGCGTCTTGACGCATCACTTATAAGATGCCAATAGACGCCAAATACAACACAAATCTGACTGGGTAGATATATATATATATACATATATATATATATATATATATATATATATATAGAATAAGATATATATAAATATATATATATATATATATATACACTAAATATATTTATATATATATTTAGCACCCTTTTACATATTTTTTTTACACTTTTTTGGGACTATATCGTTCCCATGACATTCATAGCATTTGGCAGACCCCCTCCTCCAAATTTATTTACAGTATATTTGGGCAACTGAGGGTTAAGGGTCATGTGATTTGCACGACAGATCCCTGTGTTTATACATGGGGGAAAGTAGCACTCGTCGTTGTTGTTGTTGTTGTTGTTGTTGTTGTGTACAGTCATGGCTTGTGTTTGTGCTTTTATTCATTGCAACTGCAAAAAAGTGATGCAACCGGAGATGAAGTTTTGGCAGCTGGATTGGCAGCTGGTTAGGGAGGTGGTTGCCTCTGGACCAGAAGATTGCAGGTTCAAATCCTACAACCACCAAGCTGCCACTAGTGGGCCCTTGAGAAAGGCCCTTAACGCTCAGTTGTAAAGAAACATTTCTGAAACAAAGGGGTTTCATGACCCTTTAAAATGCTCCGACTTAGAAGGTCTTTGGATGCGACGGATGTGACACCTAGTGCATTGCGGTAATGACCACTAATGTGCATTTTCAATAATTACAGAAGAAGGTAGCTTAATGGTTAAGACATTGGACTCTGGACCAGAAGGTCGCCAGGTTCAAATCCCCACCACCAAGATGCCACTAGTGGGGGCCCTTGAGAAAGGCCCTTAACCCAAAGCTGCTCAGTTGTAAGTCGCTCTGGATAAGGCCGTCTGACAAATGTCGGATGTGACACCTAGTGCACAACTAGTGGCCAAAACTTTGTCTATGGTTGCGACACTTCTTTTTACAACTGAGAGTTAAGGGCCTTGATCAAGGGCCCACTAGTGGTAGCTTGGTGGTTGTGGGGTTTGAACCTGCAATCTTCTGGTCCAGAGGCCAACACCTCCCTAACCAGCTGCCAATCCAGCTGCCAAAACTTTGTCTTCAGTTGTAACACTTTTTTGTATTGAATAAAGGCACAAATACAAGCCATGACTGTAAAACAGCAACAACAACAACAACAACAACAAAACAACAACGAGTGCTGTTTTTCCCCCATGTATAAATACAGGGATCTGTCATGCAAATCATATATATATATATATATATAATATATCTATATATCTATATATATATATATATATATATATATATAAATAATGTGCAGCCAATCAGAACTCAGATAAATCGTCTTGAGCCGTTTTAAACCTATTTGAGGGTGGTGGGAGCTCAGGCGTTATGGCATTGGCCTGCAAATGTAAGAAAATCGAGGACGAACGCAATAAACGCTATGAAAGACGTATTTATAAATAAACAAAATGCAGTCGTTATTATAACAAGGTAAAATTTCCAACTTTCCGATTCAGTCTTTTGAATGAGTTCCCGACCCGAATTCATAATGTGTAGAATTCATCGACACGGGACGCGGCGTCCCGATCGGAACGTATAATCCGCATTCTCCCTTCCCGTTTTTAATCTGTATATTTATCTAAAAAAAAAAAAGAAAAGAAAAGAAAAGAAAAGAAAGAAAAGGCTTAATCCATACAGTGAGAAGGAACCTGGTGAGAAAAGAGAGATTTGTACATGCTTTGGAGATTACATAAGGGAAAAGGCCAACGACCCCCGTCTCCCGTCCCTATCCTGTTCGATTTAACTCCAACACCCGGCCCTGACTCCAGGCCTTTCGTATGGAAATGAAGGCTTTCAGGGACCCGGAATTCCTTTTAACCGGGCCTGAAATTCTTTCGGCTCCTGGCATTCCGCTTGCGTATCCAAGGCGGATTCAATCTAAACCCCCAGCGTGAGCAGGTCGGCCGGAATTTCTGTATTCATTCATTCATTCATTCATTCATCTTCTAGCGCTTTATCCGATCTTCCCTCGGGGTCACGGGGAGTCTGTGTCTATCTCAGGCGTCTATGGGCATTAAGGCAGGATACACCCTGGATGGAATGCCAACCCATCACAGGACACACACACACACATTCATACACACATTCATACACTAGGGACAATTTTCCAAGGTGCCAAT
>JACRUU010000009.1:1027666-1055166 GCA_030449085.1 Kryptopterus vitreolus | reverse complement strand
AAAACAAACCAGGGCTTCTACAAAACAGACCAGGGCCCCTACAAACACTATACAACAGACCAGGGCCCCAACAAATCAGATGGGGGCCCCTAATAAAGAGACCAGGGTCAAACAAACACTACAAAACAGACATGGGACCCGATAAAAAAGACACAGGGCCCTACAAAACAGACATAGGACCCTATAAAACAGACCAGGGATTCTACAAAACAGACCAAGGCCCCTACAAACACTATACAACAGACCAGGGCCCCAATAAATCAGACAGGGGCCCCTAATAAAGAGATCAGGGTCCAACAAACACTACAAAACAGACAGGGGCCCCTACAAAACAGACCAGACCCCAACAAACACTACAAAAAAGGCCAGGTCCCAACAAACACTACAAAACCGACTAGGGCCCCAACAAATACTATACAACAGACCAGGGCCCCAACAAACACTATACAACAGACCAGGGCCCCTACAAATCAGACAGGGGCACCTAATAAAGAGACCAGGTTCCAACAAACACTATATAACAGACCCGGGCCCCTACAAAACAGACCAGGACCCCTACAAACACTACAAAACAGACAAGGCCCCAATAAACACTACACAACAGACTAGAGGGCCCCTAGGGCAAAACCCCCCTACAAACACTCAAACAGGGGCCCCTACAAAAAACAGCACCTAATAAAGAACCCAGGGTCCAACAAACACTACAAAACAGACCTGGGACCCCTACAAAACAGACCAGTCTCCAACAAACACTATATAACAGACCCGGGCCCCTACAAAACAGACCAGGACCCCTACAAACACTATTAAACAGACTAATAAACACTACAAATCAGACCCGGGGGCCCCTACAAAACAGACCAGGCCCCAACAAACACTACAAAACAGGCCAGGTCCCAACAAACACTACAAAACAGACCAGGACCCCAACAAACACTATTAAACAGACCAGGCCCTAATAAACACAACAAATCAGATCAGGGGCCCCTACAAACCAGACCAGGCCCCAACAAACACTATACAACAGACCAGGGCCCCAACAAACACTATACAACAGACCAGGGTATAGTGGTAGGGTAACAGTGTATATTGTAGGCGCATCACTATAGATGTAAGAAACTGTGATGTTTATTGTGAGAGAAAAATCATGTGTTTTAGATTTCACAGAACATTAAAATAGTTCTCATAACACACACACACACACACACACACACACACACACACACACACACACACACACACACACAAAACCTCCACCCCATCCAAAGAAACCAGAAGAAATGTGCTCTTACATGCTGCCACTGGTCCCTGATGAGCGGACGGTAGCGCAGGAAATACTTAAGCGGGAACGACTCGATGTCCGGCCATGTGGACGGGCTGCTCCAGGTCACTTCAAGCCTGCGTGAATTGTTGGGAATGGGTCTGGCCACCACCTTCTCAGGAGGATCCGGTTTCACTGCGGATCAACAAGGACGTAATCAGAGGTCTAAGCGTCTAAGTCTAGGCCTAGCAGCATCAAGGAATTACAGATTATATAAATATCAATAGAGGCAAACATGCGACGGCGTCTACGCTCCCCCCCCCCCCCCCCGAAAGACAATGGCGTCTAAGTGTCCCTTTTCCCACTGAGCGGAAAATCTTTTTGACATCATATACACATCTTTCCAGGGCATCCGCGTCGCAACGCGTCTCGGAGAACGGAAAAAAAAAATCCTCGGGGGCCCAAAAACATCTCTGAATGCTCGCCGTTCTTCCGGGGGTCGCCCCATTGAGCTGAGGTTTATGAAGAATGGGCAGAGCACAACAGCGTGGTCATTCTCTTCCTCCGTCGTCGTGGCGGAGGTTCCACAGTGTTTGCTCTGCGGTTTAGCTTCACACACACTCGCGGACACACAACAAGGACAAAGAGACGCCCTGAACCGTGGGGGTAAAGCTCTGTCCAAACCTCCTCCCTCTCCTGTCTCTTAACTATTCATGGTACACACAGTTGGGCTGGGATTTATATGCAGAGTCCTGACCTGGCATGGCTCTAACGCTCTTTTTTTTTTTTTTTTACAACGCCGAAACACTGTGCGGATATTGTTTAAAACCCATCCTGGGACAAACACGCGATTAGTCTTCTTTCAGCCTCTCTCAGGCTTTTATGGAAGGAGGGCAAGCGTTCACGGCCTGGACACAAAAAGCCAACAAATGCATGAGTGACCTAACAGGACGGACACGAAGCGGCACGACTGTGTAATGGAACATAAAAGCAACAAATTAAAGCGCTCGTTCGTTTTTTTATCCTTTCCTCCTGTTTCATTGTCGGACGCGTGGGTTCTTTTTGAGCGTCGCGGATGCATTATATAGCCCCCGCTTATGTCATGTGTTCTTGGGGTTGGCAAGGAATTATGCATGCTGTATTTCATATTTATTAATGCTACACGTTGTACGTTCATTCGGATCGTAGACTGCAGACCCTGTAATGTATGTGCTCACTCATGACCAAACAGACTGCTCCACCCATATACAAGTCTCCAGACTAGTGCTGTACGATATACCGATACCGGAAAAGTATCGCTATACTCTGCTTTTAAAAACGATACATTTTATTAGTACCGATATTTTTAAAAGATGACAGTTACAAGTGTTGGGGTATAGGGGGCAGTGTGTGCACATTGTGTGCATGCCACATTTGTTTCCGTCCGAAAGACTATTTTCATTCTTTAATTTAAACAGTTGTGCTTTGTTTTGGCAGGCAGCAAACACTGAGTGTTTATTAATAAATATTATTAATACATTTATTTGGTGAGATTAATATTTATCTGGTGGGGCACGGTGGTGTAGTGGTTAGCACGTTCGCCTCACACCGCCAGGGTCCGGGTTCGATTCCCGTCTCGGTCATGTGTGTGTGGAGTTTGCATGTTCTCCCCGTGTCTCAGGGGGTTTTTCTCCGGGTTCTCCGGTTTCCCCCAGGTCCAAAAACATGCAGGATAGGTTGATTGGCACCTTGGAAAATTGTCCCTAGTGTATGAATGTGTGTGTGAATGTGTGGGTGTGTGCCCTGCGATGGGTTGGCATTCCATCCAGGGTGTATCCTGCCTTAATGCCCATAGACGCCTGAGATAGGCACAGGCTTCCCGTGACCCGATGGAAGATCGGATAAAGCAGTAGAAGATGAATGAATGAATGAATATTTATCTGTCACTAAAATGTCACGAGTTCAATTTCCAGCCACTCTAAGGTGCACTCTTGGACCCCTGAGAATGGCCCCTAAACACTTAGCTACTAAGGGCATATGTTGAATGTTGTGCAGGATGAGGTCCTTGCTTAAGAGTGCCCAAAAGGGGTAGCTTGATTATACGTGTTCTAAAGCTGCCCCTGGAGTACAGGAGATTAAGAGCCTTGCTTAAGGGGCCCAAGAAGGGTCAGTTTGGTAATGCTGGGTCTTAAAATCCAAGGTGCCCTTGGAGTACAGAAGATTAAGGGCCTTGCTTAAAGAGCCCAAAATGGACAGGTAATCCTGGGGCTTGAAATCCAGGACTCTCCTGGAGTACAGAGGGGGGGAAGGGGGGTTTACATACCTTGGTAATGCTGGGGATTGAAATCCAAGGCACTTGTGGAGTACAGAAGGTTACCGTCCTTGCTTAAGGAGCCCAAAATGGACAGGTAATCCTGGGGTTTGAAATCCAGGGCACCCCTGGAGTACAGAGGGTTAAGAGCTTTGCTCAAAGGCCCAAGTCGAGCTGCTTGGTAATGCCGGGGCTTGAAATCCAAGGCACTTGTGGAGGACAGAAGGTTAAGGTCCTTGCTTAAGGGGGCCAAAATGGGCATCTTGATAATCCCGGGGCTTGATATCCAAGGCACCCCTGGAGTACAGAGGATAAAGTGACTTGCTCAAAGGCCCAAGAAGGGAATCTGGGGTAATGACTGGGCTTGAAACACAAGGCTCCTCTGGAATACAGAAGGTTAAGGGGCCTTGCTCAAAGGGCCAAGAGGTATTGCTCGGGGTGCCCGTGACGGGAAACCCTTTACCTTTCGATAAAGAACCTTAACCACGGAACTCCAACCTCCCCATGAGTCCAGTCTCACTAAAACCGCGTGCCATTCCTGAATACATTAGCTCCTTGCTCCCCAATCCGCACGCTAATCGTAACTGGGTTTTGGAATCCAATCAAATTTGCTCGTGGCCGGGTTGAAGATGGAGGGCTGTCTCGCCCCATAAATCATCACTGTCACAAGGAGGCAAATATTTCTGCCGCTAATCCAGTAATCCAGATGGCATTAGCATTTTTATTGCTATCAACTATGCATTTCATTTAGTTCCCATGGAGCCTATGCTGGTTTTTTTTTTTTTGCCCCTCATCCTTACTGGACTCCCCCCAATCCCACATAACCCCCCTTGCCCCCACCACCACCTTGTGTTGACATGGAGAACATTTATCCCGGGATATCACCGGTTCCTGGCAATGCGAGCCAGATGTTTCAGACCCTTCCATTCTTTCGCCCCTGCTAAATGATTACAGGGCTATTCTCAGTCTGAGCATGTAGCGCAGGCCGAGATGCCAAACATGATTTGAGTAATTGACATGAATGGCTGTAGACAGCGATGGTCTTCCACCAGCTGCCTGCTGAGAGTTATGTTTAAAACGCGTGCAGTTTATGTTGATGTTTATAGGCCGAGCATATTCATTTGGTCAAACCCGCACAGCGCTTCCTCCATCAAAACACTTTTAAGGCCCATAAAACGTCTATTTTTAGGTATTTAGTACTTCATAAATCTCCGCAACTGCTTCCTTTCACTTTAAATATGAACTCCGCCTGGAGTGTTTACTGTCTCGGGGAAACTCAAGAAATGCTGGAAAGTGTAGAAGAGGAACTGAAATTAATATAAATATACTGTGGGTGTGTGTATACAATGTGTAATAAATGATTATTCACCCATATTCGACTCTTCGAAGCTGCTGGCTGTGGACGCCGTCCCGAGCTCGTTGATGGCCGTGACATTGACCCGGTAAGGAAAACTAGAGAAAAGTTCGGGGAACTTCACATGGCATCTGTTCTTGTGGACATCATCCCGCTTTACTTCTAGAGACTTCTGGCTGTGTCTGGGTTGAGAAAATACACATTTTACTCACTGGTGTTATTACAAGTAAAATAAACCATTATAAAAGGTTTATATGTGCATTATGACCTTTAATATACACAATCACAGTGCGACAATGAACAGAGAATTGCGAGCGAATGGTAGACATCATGCAATCCTAGTATAGAACGTCAACAGCATGGGCTAGTGGTAAACAAATATAGCAAAGATGAATCACTACTTGGCAATTGTGGTCCGTGTGTACGCTGAAAAATACAGGAGGCGGCCGAGACGGAGAATGTGGATCGGGTCAAGCCGTGGAAGCTGTAATTCCTCTGCTATTTACTTCCATTATATATATATACATATATATATATATATATATATATATATATTATATATATATATATATATATATATATATATATGTCGTTTTATGTTTTTTTTTTTTTTTTTATTGGCTAATCAGGACAAACAGCTAACAGCAACAAACAGTCGGTCCTCATAAACTTTTTTTAACACATTCATAAAATGAGCACAGGCTATTTTTGATGAACAAACCACACCCGATGAAATGACTACGCTTTGTTTACGTCGGTCATCTTTTATTGAGGACGGCGTACAGCATATACTGGGAATTAGAAAAAAAAGAGTTCTGCGGTCCTCACAATGCATGTCCTCACAATGCATGTCCTCACAATGCATGTCTGTCTGATCAGTGTTACTAGGAATTAGAAAAAAAAGAGTTCTGCAGTCCTCACAATGCATGTCCTCACAATGCATGTCCTCACAATGCATGTCTGTCTGATCAGTGTTATTGGGAATTAGAAAAGAGAGTTCTGTGGTCCTCACAATGCATGTCCTCACAATGCATGTCCTCACAATGCATGTCTGTCTGATCAGTGTTACTAGGAATTAGAAAAAAAAGAGTTCTGCAGTCCTCACAATGCATGTCCTCACAATGCATGTCCTCACAATGCATGTCCTCACAATGCATGTCCTCACAATGCATGTCCTCACAATGCATGTCTGTCTGATCAGTGTTATTGGGAATTAGAAAAGAGAGTTCTGTGGTCCTCACAATGCATGTCCTCACAATGCATGTCTGTCTGATCAGTGTTATTGGGAATTAGAAAAGAGAGTTCTGTGGTCCTCAGTGCATTCCTCACATGCCTGTCCTCACAATGGTCTGTCTGATCATGTTATTGGGAATTAGAAAAGAGAGTTCTGTGGTCCTCACAATGCATGTCCTCAATGGCAATGCAATGCATGTCCTCACAATGCATGTCTGTCTGATCAGTGTTTATATTTGTGTCATTCTTAAGGGTTTATCAGTACAAGTTACGGTTGTGACGCAATGGATTATGGATGTACATCTTAATATAACTTAGAATTTTCACGATTTTTTTATTTTTAAAACATTTTTGATCATTTTAGATGCTAATTATTATCGGATCACATGAAGCATTTTTTTCCCGTCCGTTTTTGACATTACTTTTATTTTATTTTTTTAAAAACAAATGGGATATTTTGCCACAAAGCACAAGACAAGAATAGATTTGCTGAGTGTGAGACAGCCAGGAGTCTGCCCCAGGGTGCCATCCGACAGAAAGCCTGGGTGCTGTTACAGTATCATTGCTGTTCTTCTGATATCATTTCCTTTCCCTAGAGCAAAAAAAAAAACAAGCCTGGTCCTGAAAAGCCAAAAGTATTTGACCTTCATATGTTGTTGCAAAATCGGTTTTCTAAATTTTACAGCTAACAAACAAAACAAAACAAAAATGACAATATCCGTCCATTGTAATGTTATGAATGAAATTTTGGTATTTGTTAATGGGAGAGGTTAATAAAGGCCATTGTTCCCTAATTAAGGACCATTTTTAATCAATGAGACTGAAGTCACGCTAGCTAGCTTCGAAGCACAGAAACGATTATTCAAATGTGACATATTGGCTGCGGAGAATTAATGAGTTGCTGCATGCTGTGAAATTGCTCGCTGACATTTGTGATCAGCACAAAACGATCGCAGGAAACGCTCCGGTATGACACCAGGTCATGACGCGTACAGCTGCAGCCGTATCGGACGAAGGAGGAATTTATTTTTCCTTTTCTAACAAATAACTGCTTGCTTTTGGTCACCGGGTACAAAATATTAGAAACGGCAGAGATATGAGCACGCGTCCAAACCAGCTCTTGACGCATTATTACACACGAGTTTACACAATTAACATTCATTTTCTTTATTATATTTCTCATTAGGACTCGTGTACTTCTCTTAAATTGCTCACAATGTTGTTATAAGCTTTATATTATTTAATGACACCGGCATCTTGCAATTGTGTCACTTTGTTTTTATACCATTTTTTTGTACAATTTTTTATCATATATAATAATGTATTTAATTGTGTATTCTTACAACAATGACAGAAAAAATAAAAAAATAATAATAATAATAATTAAGCTACGTCTACTGATACATTTTCATTTATTTGTCTATACTTTTTTATTTATTCTTATTAAAATAATAATAAATAATAATAATAATAATAATAATAATAATTAAGCTGCTTCTACTAATACATTTTCATTTATTTGTCTATACTTTTTTATTTATTATTTTTTAAATAATTAATAATAATAATAATAATAATAATAATAATAATAATAATAAAGCTACTTCTACTAATACATTTTCATTTATTTGTCTATACTTTTTTATTTTTTAATAATTAATATAATAACAACAACAACAACAACAACAACAATAATAATAATAATAATAATAATAATAATAATAATAAAAATTAAGCTACTTCTACTAATATGTTTGTATTTATTTGTCTAGACTTTTTTATTGCTAATTTTCTAAATAATTAATATAACAATAATAATAATAATAATAATAATAACAATAACAATAATAATAATAATATAATAATAATAATAATAATAATAATAATAATTTTTGTATAGATGATTTTTGATAATATGTAAATGAGTTCAAATCCCGGCATGAACCATATTTTATTTCATATCATATTGTTATAAAAAATACAAATATAAAATTACAAAAACATTTTCTATTTTTCTGTCTTTCTCATTTTTTTTTCGCTATTTAAATAGATGCATTTTTGCAATGCCACATACAAGCGTTCCTGATTGAGAACAGCTGAAGGTATAGTCCTGGCTCACAGTGTAAGTTTTTGGTGGCTGCTCATTAGAAGGGTGTGAGGTCAAATCCCAGCCCCACCGAGCTGCCGCTGTCGGATCCCTGAGCACGTCTCGTAACCGTCCACTTGTCTCAAGTATCTGCTGAATGAGTGAATGTAAATGAAGGTGGTGCAGAGAGTGAGTGAAAAGAGCAAAGTGACAGAATACGACGAGAGGAAAAAAAAGAGAGAGAGAGAGTCCAAGGCTGGTTGTATCCCACAAGGGCCCGGGGCTGAGAAACGCTGAGTTCGGTCTCTGGGAGTCAGACAGGCCTAATCAGTTCTCAGCAGGGAGAAGCTGCTGCATAGATGACTGATTCAGGCAGGCGGCTTTCTTACACCAGGCCAGACTCGACATGACGGATAGAGAACGAGACAGACAGACAGACAGATTGGTGTCGTGGGGGGCGGGCAAAAGAAAATAGGGAGGTTCGGTGATGGATGGCGATTGAGACAGTAAGCAGGAATAGAAAGAGATAACGCCGAGCCGGGCAGGAGGATGGAGGGAGGAAAAAAAAAAAAAAAAACAAGTGACAAAATATCTTACTGGACGTTGACTTCAAATTCCGTGGGGATGAATGTCGGATGCAAAAGGTGCCAACTGCAGTAGAAGCCCTTGGGGTAGGTGTTTGATCGGCATGTCACCTGCGGTTCTTTCGGAGGAACTATCGAGAGAGAGAGAAAGACAAAGAGTTGGAGGGAGAACGAGGGAGAGGGAAGAGAGAGAGAGAGAGGGGGGGAGAGGAAAAAAACAATAAGCACTTTGTCAAGCCGAGTGCAACTCCTCAGATAACCATCAGTCATCCAAAACATCAGTCCCTGAGGTCTTTTAGACTGCAGTAACTGCTCGCATGTAAACCTATTTGTCTTTTCTTTGGAGGTGGATGAAAAAAAAAAGGATATAGAGGAGGAAGAAAAAAAAAAAAGAGAGAAATAAGAGAGGAGGAGTGGAGGGTGCGTATGGAAGGGGAATGCAATAACCGCCCCAGCCCTCCTTCCAGATTAGGGCCTTTTCTTGCGCCACCACTGGACCGTGCCCTCCACCGCCGAAACTGAAGCGGATGACTCGGACCAGTTGCCCGGGTGATGCATAATATTATCCGCCTCTTTCTTCGGCCGCAGACACGGATTTAAGCCGCGATGCCGAACCGACGCTCACCCCCTTCTTTTCCCCGTAAAGAAACAAAAGGCGCTTTCTCAATTCTTTACTCCTGATATCACACAGGACAGGAAATTGTCCCTGGCGTTTGATGCTGGTGTTGTGTATTAGCGAGACGCAACTAAGAGTGTTATTAAAGGCCGCCACTTAGAGAACGTTATTTATTTCATTTATCAATGTCAGATAAAGTCATAAAAAAAAACAACAAACAAACGAAAAAAAAAACATGAGGACACAATGAGAGCTCGGCGTCCGTTATAGAGCGGACTTTAAACGCGTCGCGAAGACACCGAAGATACGGCAAGTGCGTCTTTACACCCGATGCTTTCATTCGTTCATTCGTTCATTCATCTTCTACAGCTTTATCCGATCTTCCCTCGGGTCACGGGGAGTCTGTGGGGTTAATTGACTTGCTCAAGAACCCAAAAGAACCCTAAAGTGGCAGGTCGGTGACACCGGGGCTCGAACCCCACAACCTTTCGATCAGTGGCAAAATACACTAGACCATCAGTCTTGGAGATCAACCAATTGCGAAGTCTTAATCATAATATATTCAGAAGATCTCAATGTGGATACCAAGTCATTCATTCATTCATTCATTCATCTTCTAGCGCTTTATCCGATCTTCCCTCGGGTCACGGGGAGTCTGTGTCTATCTCAGGCGTCTATGGGCATTAAGGCAGGATACACCCTGGATGGAATGCCAACCCATCACAGGACACACACACACACACACACACATACATTCATACACTAGGGACAATTTTCCAAGGTGCCAATCAACCTACCGTGCATGCTTTTGGACCGGGGGAGGAAACCGGAGAACCCGATGAAAAACCTCCTGAGGCACGAGGACAACATGCACACACACACACACTCCTCGCTCACGGACCCGTAGGTGGCAGCTTGGCGATACCTTCCAATCAGTAACCCAGCACCTTAACCACTGAGCTACACCCCCCTCCCATGGATGCAAAATACCGAGTTGCTAATGCAAATTATGGCTCTGAATGTGGATTTAGCACGGCGACGGAGAAGGTCGCAGGTTTGAGTCCCGGCCGACCATTACAAGTGGGCCGATGCACATGCCAGTGCATTTCTGGTGCCGGTCCCCAAGCCCTGGATAAACAGGGAGGGCATCAAGCACAAAACCCTTGCGCCAAAGCTAATATGCGGACCATGGGCTGTAGAATGTATCTCATTTGCTTTAAAACAGACGTGATCCAATTTTCCCCTTAAGGAACCAATTCTGTTGAAATTCTGCACTTCGCCTTTGCCTTTCAAGCGACCCTGACAAATCAATTCATTAGTCCCATTAGAGGATCAATCGCCAAATGGTCTATAGGCTTTCGATGAGCAAAAGGAAGCCCGTATCTGCAAGATGACATCAGCTCGGTCTAGACAACACGCAGATAGCGAAAAAGAGCTTGTAATACATCTGGCCGCGGTAAAGAGTACGAGACCCGGACCCCCGTGTACGAGGGAAAGAGTACGAGACCCGGACCCCCGTGTACGAGGGAAAGAGTACGAGGGACCCGGAAGAGTACGAGACCCGGACCCCCATGTACGAGGGAAAGAGTACGAGACCCGGACCCCCATGTGTAAGAGTACGAGACCCGGACCCCCATGTACGAGGGAAAGAGTACGAGACCCGGACCCCCGTGTACGAGGGAAAGAGTACGAGACCCGGACCCCCGTGTACGAGGGAAAGAGTACGAGACCCGGACCCCCGTGTACGAGGGAAAGAGTACGAGACCCGGACCCCCGTGTACGAGAAAAACATTCCAAAGGCGTTTGGCGGACAACCTTATCCGGAGAAACCTACAGCCTTTGCTCAAGAGCCCACTTAGTGGCAGCTGCTGGGATTTGAACCTGCAATCTTCCGGTCCAGGGGCCAACTGCAATACCGCTTCCCGAAAGGAAACTTGGGAACGAGTAGGACGTCAGAGTGCACGATGACCCCCGCATTCCAGCCGTGAGCTTGTCACTCCGTGGCTTTGGAAGCGCTCCTCAGGGGGGCGCATTCGGCTCCGGCTTCCATCCCACAGGGGGCCTTTCCTCAACCAGGGGCCAGCTCTGACATCTCACACACACACACACACACACACACCGGAACACCACTAACACACTTCACCTCGAATGAAAGCAGACGGACATCTACACAGAAGAGCATCTCAAAGACGCGTTGGGCAAAAGAGGCGAAAGCCGCAAAACAAAACAAGATCGCTTTTGCAGGAGTGTTCGCAGCCTAGCAACACTTCTATTGTTCCCTTTATGTTTTGCCCCCCCCCTCCCCCCACCACCCTTCTTTTTTGGGGTTGGGGGGGGGGGTTAGTGTTTTTTGAAGTGACAACAAAGAAATACATCTGCATTCTTTCCTTTTGGGTTTTGTCACTATTTCATCAGAGGGGTTTTTTTTTTCGCCCCAGCAACAGCTTTAGCCTGATTAACAAAATAATCGCTTAAGCCCACTAAAAGGACCAAACTTTAATCTTAAAATGGGTGCATTCGTAAAAAAAAAAAAACGATTACAAGCCACCTTTATTCTAACATGCGTTTAAAAGTAAGACAATTGCACGCGATACCTGTATGTCTTAATCCATTTCTGCTCGAATCGCCCACTGATGAATGGATTAAGACGTACAGGTAACGGCGCTTCCCAATTGCGGAGCGCCGTTACCTGTATGTCTTAATCCATTGGTTGGTCGAATCGGAATTGCGGAGCGCCGCTCTGTAATCACGGCCATTATTGAGAAGTGAATGTGGACGGATTTGAATGAGAAGGTTAACTGTGTGTGTCTACGTGGACTTTTGTCCCGGCATTTCTCAGGCCTCTCCTTTGTACTCTTTTTCAATGCTGGAATGTGCATGAAGAAAGCAGGACAGGGCTTCTCGGGATCGTTCCCATCCCCGGTGACCGCAGGCAAAATGGGAAAAATCCTTCCCAAAGGTGTCACGTGGAACATTTTGCAGACGCTCTGCAAAAATCCATATGAGCGTTAAAGGACTTTTGCTCAAGGGCCCCGTGAGCCCTTGGTTGCTTGGCAGTGGTGATGCTGGGATTTGAACCCGTGGACATCCTTAAGATGCCTTAACCACTTCCCTGTCGTTCGACGATTCCGGAACGGGAAAATTCGTGGAAAATGGTTAAGCAGTATTTGTAATAAAAGCTGAGTCAACAGAGGGCGGCGATTTGGCTGTCAGGACCGGGGCTCTGGGCCGACGAGGACATTCTCAGCGTCCACCAGCCTTTAGTGACTGTCGACTCAATTAATTTTGACCATATGAAAGCGTTTGTCTTTGGCCCCGGCCTTGGCTGCATGCTCCGTAACCCCACATTACCTTCAAAACGTCTCCCAAAGTGCTGACAGCCTAATTTCGGATTTATTTCCACTCCGAAGCCTTGTGGAACATCGACTAGGTATTTCTGACAAATTCTTTTACATGCTCTAAAGTGAGGTCATACAAGAGCCAAAATAAATAAATAAATAAATAAAAACAAAAGACAGACGCTGAGGTCAGCTGACTAATGTCATTCAGACGGGCCACGTAAAGGGCGTGAGTGAGTGAATCCAGGACGATGGTTTTTGACTACAGACTCCCCTTTTAACAGGTATGGAATGCCAGCAATGTATGCATCAATTGGAAGCAGACATTAGTGTGTGTGTGTGTGTGTGTGTGTGTGTGTGTGTGTGTGTGTGTGTTAAAGTAGTTCGAGGCAAAGATCAAAAGGCGGAAAAGCATTAAACGTTACCTAAATTATTCTCGAGTCCCCGTAGACGTTGAACATGCGTTCCACTGACACGCTAATATGGAATTCTGGCCCAGCGTTAGAAATGCTTTCCGTATTCCAATCGGGAAAACTGACATTGGAACGCCACTTTCGGCAATCAGAACAGGACGCGATCATCATGAAAACCTCTCATTATTATCTCAGTGCTGCCATCGAGCCGGAATTGGAACCTATAATCATCGTCAAAAAAATAACATCGAAATGAAAGGGAGAATTTATTATAGCATGGGTTATTTTGGGTGGAAATTCCTGACCATCCATCGTCCAAAGTGTATCACTGTTGTAGCCGTGTAGGGATTGGAAGAACGGACGGAACGTTTTAGTGACTCGGCTGTTTGAATCTCGTGAACGAATCTTTTTCAAGACTCATTTAGTTCATATATATATTCATTCATTCATCTTCTACCTCTTTATCCGATCTTCCCTCGGGTCACGGGGAGTCTGTGCCTATCTCAGGCGTCTATGGGTATTAAGGCAGGATACACCCTGGATGGAATGCCAACCCATCACAGCACACACACACACACACACACACACACACACATTCATACACTAGGGACAATTTTCCAAGGTTCCAATCAACCTACCGTGCATGTTTTTTGGACCGGGGGAGGAAACCGGAGAACCCGGAGAAAAAAAAAAAAAACCCCCTGAGGCACGGGGAGAAGAGAGAAGGAGAACATGCACAAACTCCACACACACATGGCTGAGACGGGAATCGAACCCGGACCCTGGCGGTGTGAAGCGAACGTACTAACCACTACGCCACCGTGCCCCTTTCATATATATATAAATAAGGATGAACAATTTGGACCAGGTGACTCACCTCGTCGAATCAGAGGAGACGAATCACCTCTGTTTTCTGCGTATTGCATATACGTTCTTTGAATCTCATTCATGAGCATAAACGAATCTTTTTCATGACTCATTTAGTTCTTGAATGAATCTTTTTGTTCATATAACTATATATATATATATATATATATATATATATATATATATATATATATATGAAACTGCAGAGAATACATGTGAATCAAAAGGATGAACATTTCGGACCAGGTGATTCATTGGATGAACGAATCAACTCTGCTTCCTGTGTAATGTAATGCATATACGGGAGTCACATGACATCGAATCGATGAGTCCAGAAACCTCTCCATTCTGTTTCCGCTGCACACAGCTGTGTAGGGATTGGAACAAGTCCGTTTTAGTGACTCGGATCTCATTCATGAACATGAACAAATCTTTTTCAACTAAATGACTCTCATTAAGTTGAATCTTTATGTTCATTTAACTATATATACATATATACATATATATATATATATATATATATATATATATATATATATATATATATATATATATATATATATATATATATATATATATGTGTGTGTGTATATGTATATAAACTGCAAAAGAATACAAGTGAGTCAAAAGGATGAACAGTTCGCACCAGGTGACTCACTGGATGAACGAATCACCCCTGTTTCCTGTGTAGTGCGAATACAGGAGTCACATGACCTCGAATCGACGAATCCAGGAACCTCTCCATTCTATTTCCGTTACACAACCTACAAAGTCTATTCGTACGTCCAGTAGAAACCGATAGAATCGCGCTTTGCGACGACTCGCTTTCCTAAATGAACGAATCGTCCATGAACGACTCATCACTCGTATCTTTGACAGTATTTCCGCAAATCGAATTTCTAATTCACGCTTCGTCAACATAAAAAAAAAAAAAAAAAAAACAAACAAACAAAAAAAAAACGCTACATTCCGTACAATTTAACAATGAAATAACGGAATAGCTATATTATAATAGAAATAAAAGCGTGATGGACATGTTCGTCGGACTGACGGTGTTCAAACAGGACTCGCAGATTAAAACATGGTCACGCCAGAACGAGCGAATAAACGGAGGAGTGTTTGAATATCGGCGTATTCGCACAAAGCACGTCCTTATGTAAAGAATCATAACAAGCCCCGAGGAGTCGGGATTTCAAATAGGGAAAAACCATCATCGTAAATTTCCCAGGCGTCGGTGGCTTTTGGGGGGGGGGGAGTGCCTGACGGGCATCTCTGTGGGGAACGACTGGAGCTGCGTGCATGCGAATTCATCTCATGTCTTGGATGCTAATCGAAAGTCCAATATAAAGAAAGCCCTGTAAATCCTGCATCGAGGTGCTTATCTTAGTTGAGTGTGCCTGGCATATCGAAGACCACGGCTTATACACTCGACTAAATGAAATGCTCCGATAAATCATCTATCTCCACGGAGCACCGAGCGAAAAAAAAGAAAAAAAAAAACAGGACCGGTTAGCGAAAAAAAACTTCGCCCGAGCCAGAGGAGGGTGTCGTTCACGCCGATGTTTTTCCACGACGCTGCAATCCGTCTTTTTTTTTGTGTGCTAAAACAGGACACGCCGAGTGAAAAAGACAAAAGGGGAGAAGAAAGAAACGAGTCAGCAGCTTCGCTGGAAAATGATGCAAGAACGTCTCGCAGGCTGAATGCGCTGGCCTTTAGACGCAATAAATCACCAGGTAATATTCTGCGTAGGGTTAACAATCCGTTTAACGGGACAGGAAATGCTCAAGAAAGAAAAAAATAAAGCACTGAATATGCAGTTCTCTTACGACAATGGATCGGTGTGGTGTTATAAAGTTGTAGATATACGCCGCATTATCGTCGCATCGCGCGTACATTACGAACTTGAGCAAAACTTTGGCGATATTTTCAAAATGTCGGTAAAAAAATTCGGTTGGCGGCGTTTGCGGCTAAAACTCGTCCTCTCGCGATAAGTCATTTAAAAAAAATGCCGTCAAAAAAAAAAAAATATATATAAAAATAATATATGTATATATATATATATATATATATATATATATATATATATATATATATATATATATCATATATATATATATTCATTCATTCATTCATCTTCTAGCGCTTTATCCGATCTTCCCTCGGGTCACGGGGAGTCTGTGCCTATCTCAGGCGTCTGTCTATGGGCATTAAGGCAGGATACACCCTGGATGGAATGCCAACCCATCGCAGGGCACACACACACACACACACACACACACACACACATTCATACACTAGGGACAATTTTCCAAGGTGTTAATCAACCTACCGTGCATGTTTTTGGACCGGGAGGAAACCGGAGAAAAAACCCCCTGAGGCACTGGGAGAACATGCAAACTCCACACACACACATGGCCGAGCCGAGACGGGAATCGAACCCGGATCCTGGCGGTGTGAGGCGAAACGTGCTAACCACTAAGCCACCATGTGCCCCTACCTATATATATATATATATATATATATATATATATATATATATATATATATATATATATATATATTATCTATATATATATATATATATGTTATGTATATATATATGTATATGTATATATAAAAACACAGTCACCGTCATGCGATACTTTTGTTTAAGACGGGTCCCCAAACTAAGTCCTGCCCCCACATTTGATCCGCCTCTTTGGATAACGCCAGAGACATTTTTGAAAATGGAATCTTAATACATGTGTAAAGGATTCATTGGTCCGAGCCTGAAGGATCTCACTGAGTGAAGGATTTCACTGCGATCCAGGAAACACCAATCACACCACGACTGTCGGAATGACAGACCAATCACGACAGTGATGCGGGAGTCCCGCCTCCCTTTTCGATATATGCCTTGGCGCTTTCCTTCCCTCATACTAGATTTTTTTCCGACCCGCCCCTGCCAAGTTTCTGTCCCCCCCCCCCACAAAAATACGCCCCCCCCCTAAAAAATGTATTTGTCCGTATTTTGTCCGCCGACCCCCCGCAAAAATCCCGCCCGCCCCCAAAAAAAATATGTTATTTTGTCCCGCCCCCAAAAACATCCCGCCCCCTAAAAAAAAATATGTTATTTTGTCCCGCCCCCCAAAAAATATAGTTATTTTGTCCCGCCCCCCAAAAAATATCATGTTATTTTGTCCCGCCCCCAAACAATATATGTTATTTTGTCCCGCCCCCAAACAAAAATATATTTTGTCCCGCCCCCAAACAATATTTTATTTTGTCCCGCCCACCCAAAAATATATGTTATTTTGTCCCGCCCCCGCAAAAAAATATAGTTGTCAATTTATTTTGTCCCCCCCAAAAAAATATGTTATTTTGTCCCGCCCCCAAAACAATATATGTTATTTGTCCCGTCCCGCCCAAACCCACAAAAATATAGGTTATTTTGTCCCGCCCCCCAAAAAATATGGTAGTTGTCCCGCCCTAAAATATAGGTTATTTGTCCGTCAAAAAAAATATATGTTATTTTGTCCCGCCCCCAATATGTTATTTTGTCCCGCCCCCCCCCAAACAATATATGTTATTTTGTCCCGCCCCCAAACAATATATGTTATTTTGTCCCGCCCCCAAACAATATATGTTATTTTGTCCCGCCCCCAAAAATATTTATGTTATTTTGTCCCGCCCCCAAACAATATATGTTATTTTGTCCCGCCCCCAAACAATATATGTTATTTTGTCCCGCCCCCCAAACAATATATGTTATTTTGTCCCGCCCCCAAACAATATATGTTATTTTGTCCCGCCCCCAAACAAATATGTTATTTTGTCCCGCCCCCAATATATGTTATTTTGTCCCGCCCCCAAACAATATATGTTATTTTGTCCCGCCCCCAAACAATATATGTTATTTTGTCCCGCCCCCAAACAATATATGTTATTTTGTCCCGCCCCCAAACAATATATGTTATTTTGTCCCGCCCCCAAACAATATATGTTATTTTGTCCCGCCCCCAAACAATATATGTTATTTTGTCCCGCCCCCAAACAATATATGTTATTTTGTCCCGCCCCCAAACAATATGTTATTTTGTCCCGCCCCCAAACAATTATGTTATTTTGTCCCGCCCCCAAACAATATATGTTATTTTGTCCCGCCCCCCAAACAATATATGTTATTTTGTCCTGCCCCCCAAACAATATATGTTATTTTGTTTCCGTAATGTATTTTCAATGCGCATTTCGAAGGGTAATGAAAAGACGCTTTATGCGGAACATTCTGGTTATGCAAATTAAAAACAGATTTTTATCTCAAACAAAATGATAACGTGGATGATTTTTCTACTCATATAAATCCCACTGTTTAATTAAACATGACGAGATTTAAAGATATGGAAAATATTAGACGAATAAATAAAGAAATATCAATAAAATATTTAAGTTTTTTTGCTCGGGGGGGGGCGGGGGGGGGGGGATCAGGGGTGATGCGGAACACTTTATAAGGAAACGTTCGGCAGGAAAGGAAATGAAACGGCGAGGAGGAGAGAGTTGTTCATATAAGACTTGTCAGTCATGCTGACTTTGCAATGAATGCAATGAATTTTGTCGGCTTGACTGCAGCATTAATAAAGTATATTTAATGCATTTTATTCTTTAAAGGTTCTGAATCGAAGATTTATTTAATCCACATTTAATCTGAATTCAATTATACAGGAAATCACATCCAATCACATCCTCTCCCCTGTCAATCACAGCAACATTCACATTTATGCCATTTCTGCAGATGTCCTGGAAGATGCTGGGATTTGAACCCATGACCTTCCTATTAAAACCTTAATTCACCTTCTACCGCTTTATCCGATCTTCCCTCGGGTCACGGGGAGTTCCTGTGTCTATCTCAGGCGTCTATGGGCATTAAGGCAGGATACACCCTGGATGGAATGCCAACCCATCACAGGGCACACACACACACACACACACACACACACACACACTCACACATTCACACACTAGGGACAATTTTCCAAGGTGCCAATCAACCTACCGTGCATGTTTTTGGACCGGGGGAGGAAACCGGAGAACCCGGAGAAAAACCCCCTGATGCACGGGGAGGGGAAGAACATGCACAAACTCCACACCACACATGGCAGAGACGGGAATCGAACCCCCGAACCCTGGAGGTGTGTCACCAAGTCACACAAGCCACCGAGTATTATTTTGAACTGCGGCAGTGCAGCGACATCACGTGACTTTTACTCGTTTGGCTGGCTTGTAATTAAGCTCCAGCAGGTGAGGGTTAATGGTCTTGTTCAAGGACCCAAGGAGGTGATTGAGGGCTCTGGACCAAGTGAAGCTTGGGAAGCGTCGAGATTTACACCCAATTGTCGCGTCAATAAACCAAAGTGTTTCACCCGACGAGCTCGTGTTACACCACCGGTCTTAAAATCGGCATGCTGCTACTAATCCCTACTTTTTGCCTGCAAGCTCATTTCAAAGTATTTGGACCCTCGTTAATTTAGAATTGCCTAATCATTTCTCCGACGTCACCAGCATAGTGATATCGCTAAATATCCTGCAGAAAAAAACAGATTCCCGGCCAGACGGGGGCGTGTGGTGGGGTGGGGTGGGGTGGTGGTATGAGGGGGTAGGAGGAACCAGCACCCAGTCAGAATTGAATTTGTGCACAAACAAACAAACCTCATTTGTTGGAATGATTTGCCCTAATGCAAACCGAACCAGGCTTGGGATACATGTTAGTGATAACTATCGAATCCGAGATAATTACAGTAAACAGGTTCAGATCCTGCACACAACAAAAAGAAAACAATGCATTTGTAGATATTTGGCCTCGGATTGACGATCAACAACAACAACAATCACAAATAAAGCCGTAAGTATGAACAGAACCGAGCCATCGCTCGTGGTGAGATCTTTCTAGCTGAGTTGGATCACATTGTCTTCATTCTGTGGTGGCTACAAAAAGCAAACCGTCACCTTCAGGATTTCGAGGGAAAATGTCAAGGAGATGCAGATTAAACGAGCCAATCACATAAAGGTCAATCCGTCACGAATAACACTTTTGCCTTATCGAATATGAGCATGACCTGTATGGCAAAGATGAAAAGATAATGTGCCTACTATTTGACGGAAAAGGAGAGTCTATTATTAGCTGTGCGGTCGGAATAGATGCTTGGAAGTGTATCATCAATAAAAAACGATGTATAATTATTAGTATGGGGATTCCAGCTATGTGATATACCTCCCAAACCCCACACACACACACACACACACACACACACACGTTCGGAATGTCGCAAAATTCCGGCCCCATAGAAAATGAATGGGGAAATTGGACTCTCCTGTGTTGGGCCCGTGTTGGCCGGACATGCACATTTGACATTTGACAAAATGGTGAAAAATCTGCCGAACTCGAACACAGGTCATGTGACATGTCTAAACGCTCGGCACATCGACAGGAGTCAGACGCTGGATAATTTGGTGATGTCACTTACATCACTGGCCCCGCCCCCTCCTTAAAAAAATGCCAAAAACGGGCGTTTTTGGTGTCTAAACACTCGTCTCTCCGAACGAGCTTGCATTTCAACGCTAAATATTAAACAGACCAGGCTGTAAGGGGGTTACATCCCGCGCTGCACTTTGCATCGGCACATTTTCACATTTTCTTCAGGAAATGTCCCATGTCAAGTTATCCATGAAGTGCCTTCTGACTTCAGGAGGTGGTCGCTCAGTGGATAAGGGCTCTGGACCAGAAGGTTGCAGGTTCAAAACTCAGGTCATCCATCCAGGTACTAACTATAGATGTATACGGTAGTATCGTATTAATAGATGCTTCGTACCATGAAGCAAATCGTATCGGTCCTCAGTTATGGAGATTCATGTCTCTAGTATGTTTTGTCTTTTCCCATCGCTATGAAAAGATAATCTGCTAAAAGATAATCTGTTTTAATCTGGTTCAACATTTCAAGAATGAACCCTTTTATTGGGATTTGTAATGTACTTCGAGGAATTGATATTTGGGACATGTTATGTTTATTTATTTATTTATTTATTTTTTACTTAAAAGCTGGCGGATTAATGCAGCGCCGGCCGACTCGAATAAGAGCCACTAAGGATTACTACAGTGAAAAGAGAATAAAGAGAATTTAAATGACAATAGCAGAATTTAAGAGAGATAATAATAATAATAATAATAATAATAATAATAATAATAATAATAGCATGAGGCACGGTGGTTTAGCGGTTAGTACGTTCGCCTCACACCGCCAGGGTCCGGGTTCGATTCCCATCTCGGCCATGTGTGTGTGGAGTTTGTGCATGTTCTCCCCGTGCCTCAGGGGGGTTTTTCTGCCGGGTTCTCCGGTTTCCTCCCCCGGTCCAAAAACATGCACGGTAGGTTGATTGGCACCTTGGAAAATTGTCCCTAGTGTATGAATGTGTGTGTGTGTGTGTGTGTGTGTCCTGCGATGGGTTGGCATTCCATCCAGGGTGTATCCTGCCTTAATGCCCATAGACGCCTGAGATAGGCACAGACTCCCCGTGACCCGAGGGAAGATCGGATAAAGCAGTAAAATGAATTTTTTTGTTATTTTAAGATACAAAAAAATTATAATAATAATAATAATAATAAATAATAATAATAATAATAAATAATAATAATAATGCCATAATGCCATATGGTTCCCAGAAATCCCACTCCTTCCATTCCAAGCTGTATTACACTACCGAGATATCTATCAAAGATGAAGAATGTTAAAAGTTCCTGGAAGTCACGGAATACCGGGAATACGCTGTGAGCGAGCGCCGGGATCAAGCAAAGCAAGAAGAGACTGTTAGAGACATCGCATGACTTCTATTGGACGAGAAAAGATGTCAAATGATGGAAGTGTACAGTTGATTAGAATGCAGTTGATATGGTTGTTTCGACAGATGGACACTTATCTGCCGACTTCCTGAAATGAAGCTCTTCTATCAGCGAAACATCACTAATAAGCCTATTAAGATTGAACCAACAGAAGGCACACGACGAAGCCAGGAATCTCGTGCACTCTGCGTGATCCTTCAAGCGCTCTTAGTTAATTAGTTTTCAAACGAGGGCCAGGAAAGAATTTACGTCAAACGCGTTATATATAGAATAAATGAGACTAAATGGTCACATGGAGGCCGAGTGAAATCCTCATTTGCTTACTTAAAACGTTTTAAAACTTCAGCCATAAGGGGCACTGTGGCGTAGTGGTCAGCACGTTCACTTCACACCGCCAGGGTTCCGGGTTCGATTCCCGTCTCGGCCATGTGTGTGTGTGGAGTTTGTGCATGTTCTCCCCGTGCCTCAGGGGGTTTTTCTCCGGGTTCTCCGGTTTCCTCCCCCGGTCCAAAAACATGCAGGTTGATTGGCACCTTGGAAAATTGTCCCTAGTGTATGAATGTGTGTGTGTGTGTGTGTGTGTGTGTGTGTGTGTGTGTGTCCTGCGATGGATTGGCATTCCATCCAGGGTGTATCCTGCCTTAATGCCCATAGACGCCTGAGATAGACACAGGCTCCCCGTGACCCGAGGGAAGATCGGATAAAGCGCTAGAAGATGAATGAATGAATGAATGAATGAATGAATGAATGAACTTCACCCATTGATAAATTTGATCACATTTTATTTCTGTTTGACTGTTTTTTTTCGTTTTGTTTTGTTGTTTGTTTTTTTTAATGCTAAACATAATAGAGGCGGGGACACGGTGGCGTAGTGGTTAGCACGTTCGCCTCACACCACCAGGGTCCGGGTTCGATTCCCGTCTCGGCCATGTGTGTGTGTGTGGAGTTTGTGCATGTTCTCCCCGTGCCTCAGGGGGTTTTTCTCTGGGTTCTCCGGTTTCCCCCCGGTCCAAAAACATGCACGGTAGGTTGATTGGCACCTTGGAAAATTGTCCCTAGTGTATGAATGTGTGTGTGTGTGTGTGTGTGTGTGTGTGTGTGCCCTGCGATGGGTTGGCATTCCATCCAGGGTGTATCCTGCCTTAATGCCCATAGACGCCTGAGATAGACACAGGACTCCCCGTGACCCGAGGGAAGATCGGATAAAGCGCTAGAAGATGAATGAATGAATGAATAATAGAGGCGAAATGAAAAACGTATCAACTTATTTATTCTCAGTCTATAACGTTCTTTCTTTACTAAGATATGATGTTAAAAAAAAAAAACATCTCCAAAACATTTTAAAGATTAAAAGCAATTAAAAGCGTCGGTGTGGAAACAAAAGTTGCGTTTGTTGTCCTGATGATTTATGTACACTTTAAAACATTCATGCTGTTTGTTTTCCATGATGATAAACATACATTTGCATAAAGTATCTAAATGGACGTGTTGATTTAGAGGATTAAAAAGCGTTAAGTATTAATGTGTGGTAGATTTGACAGCAGATACAAATTTGCTCAGTTCGAGGGGAAAATATTAACGAAGAAAAGGACGAATATTTCTCTGGTCGTGAAAAAGCACTGCACAGACCTGTGATGCAATCGCAGTCAAACCAAATCAGCGATCATACACCAGCCCGAGACGCTCCACGTACTAAAGGAGAGTTTGCGATGAAGTTAAAGACTTTTGCTAGTAATAAAATAAAGCGTCCGGGTCCCCCGTCTTTGTGGGTCTGAACAGAGGTGTCATTAATCAAGGACACCGGAGAAAGTGTCAGTTTGTTTTTCCATGTCTCAAATGCCGCACTTTGATGGCCGAATGTCAGCGCTCGCTATATTTCCCAGGCATGATTGCACGACTTTAAGGTACGACAAAGAAATCTGGCGTCGATTCGGTTCCTTAATACGTTCTTCTGCTGGAATTTTAGCGCTGCTCCTTCTTCAAAGGAAGGCCAGCGATGAAATATCCCGAGCGTCGAGTCTTAGATCTTTTTCCTCGATCTGGCGTCTCAGAGATTTCACTAAATATAGGATTACTTAGTGGTGAATTAGAAAAACATTCAAGAAACCCCAAAGAGCTTTAGCCATCTTTTTTGCTTTTTTTTTTTTTAAATCCATGCATTTGTTGGATCACACGGTAAACGTGAATGCATGCTTGAGCGTCGTTCTTGGAGGCTCCTTGCCCTCGTCTCGAAGCTCGCCGGCTCTAATATTACACAGAGTGGCAGGGGATAAATGAAGGCCATTGTGTCGGTGGAGCTCCCTGTCATTCCACAGTCATGCTAATGGGTTTAATCTGACAGTGGACTCTGGCTCCCAGCACCACCACCCCCGCCCCCCCCCCCCCCCAACCTCAGCATTCCTGCAAACCCCCCCACACCCCAGTGTCATTCGCAAGGAACGGCAGCATTACATGCCTGTTTGTTCTCTTTGTCGCATTGCCTTCCCAGCTATTAGGGCTCTGAGGAAGGAGGAGGGCAACAGGGCATGGACTTGTGAGGGGAGCAGAGGGGGAGGGAGGACGGATTTACCCTCCTTGCTGATCACATCGGCTCTCCTGCTGCAAACTGCTCCCTATTGTTTAGAATCATCCTGGAATTTGCTCTTGTAGTCGCTCTACCGATCCCGATCCCGATCCCGGGCCACGCCTAACTGCAGTAATCGTAATGACTTCTCAACTCCGAGTCTGGATCTGAGTGCGGAAAGCATTGTTGAGGCGGAATCACTTCTGTGCAGAATAGAATATCCTTTATTTGTCATGCTGAAATTCTTTCTTCGCTGGGGTCAGAGCGCAGGGTCAGCCATGTAGCAAAGAGGGTTGAAGGGCCTTGCTTAAGGACCCAAGAGTGGCACCTTGGTGATTTCCAGTGCTCAAACACCGACCTTACGATCAACAGCCCAGAGCCTTAAACCACCGATCTACCCCATCCCGTATCGAGCTACTCCAACCACTCACTGAGCTACCGACTCCCCCCAACTGAGCTAACTGTCCCCCCACTGAGCTACTCCAACCCATAACTGAGCTACCCCCTACCCCCACTGAGCTACCAACTCCCCCCACTGAGCTAACTGTCCCCCCACTGAGCTACTCCAACCCATAACTGAGCTACCCCCTACCCCCACTGAGCTACCAACTCCCCCCACTTGAGCTAACTGTCCCCCCACTGAGCTACTCCAACCCCTAACTGAGCTACCCCCCCCCACTGAGCTACCCCCTACCCCCCTAACCCCCACTGAACTAACTGTCCCCCCACCCTGACTAACTGTCCCCACTGAGCTACCCCCTACCCCTAACCCCAATGAACTAACTGTCCCCCCCACACTGAGCTAACTGGCCCCCCTACTGAGCTACCCCCTACCCCCCATTGAGCTAACTGTCCCCCCCACTGAGCTACCCCTACCCCACTGAGCTACCCCCCATAATGAAACCAATGAACTAACTGTCCCCCCACACTGAGCTAACTGGCCCCCGTACTGAGCTACCCCCCCTGTACCCCCATTGAGCTAACTGTCCCCCTACTGAGCTACCCCTACCCCCACTGAGCTAACTGCCCCCTTACTGAGATACCCCCTCCCTCCCTTACTGAGCTATCCCCTCCCGTACGAATAGTGATCCTACCACCCCACACTAAAGTACCCCTAAGTGACCCCCTCCCCACACTGAAGCTACCCCTCCCACACTGAGCATACCCCTCCCCCACTGAGATACCCCCTCCCCACTGAGCATACCCCCCCCACACTGAGATACCCCTCCCCCACTGAGATACCCCCTCCCCCACTGAGATAACCCCCAATCCCCCCACTAGTTACCCCTCCCCCCACTAAGTTACCCCCTCCCACGTGCAAAGTTGTTCAACATCGCTGTTGTAGTCGGAAAAACAGTTAGCATTCAACGATTAAAGCAAATCGGCAATAACTAGTCTCAGGTTATGGTTATGATAATCAAAATCAGACACTTGTATACCAATTAGGTCAAATAAAATAAATGAGAATATAGTGCAGGTGGAGGTAAACAGCAGGATTCCTGCATTATGATGCGTATGTTGTGTACATTGGCGTCGCGGCGGCGTTATTATCCTAGCAGCAGGAGTAATTGAGCTGAAAATCAAAAGGCCAGTGCGGTCCCAAGACATGACTTAAAATGCCAAAGTAATCCGGCGTGGCAGTCCGGAACAAAAAAACACAAAACAAAAAAAACGCAATCGCATCTTAATGCGAGCTCGGGAGAGGGAACGAGTCGGGGCCTGTTTTCATCCTGACGCAAGGAAACCGTCGGATATACACTATTAGAGGAGGCTAAGCACGCTTACGGGGTGCGTCATCTCCTAAGTAAACATGCACGTCTTCTAATTCATGTTTTCAGGACAGGGAGGGGGGACGGGGAACTTCAAAAGACAATTCGGCATTTGCTGAACTAATTCGGTGGCTGCCTGCCAAACGCAGCTGATACTTAAAATGTTTCAGGTTTAAACTGCGGATTAGGAGTCCCATCAAGAGGATTAGTGGAAAAATATGTCTGGATTTTTTTTTTTGGCATCCATGCTGAAATTCCCAAGGTGGAAAGGGTGATGGAGGGAAGATGTCATTTCCCAGAATTGGCCACGGTCAGTCAGTCAGCTCGTACACCTGCATTGCGAGCGGATTCGGGGCGTATACCGTGTCGCGGCTTCATTTCTCAGACTGATGGACGCTTTCTCCCATCCGAGATGGAAAGCTTCAATTTCACCCCGGAATTCCAATTCGTCCGAGGGTGTGTTAGTTCATCCGACCTGTGGGACAGGGGGAAAAAAAAAACCGAACAAACAAAAACGGAGAAGGAAAAAAATGAGCTCCTGTTACTTCAACAAGTCCCTGCTTTTGGACGTCCGAGATCTGAAGGCTGTCCAAGATGTCCGTCTGCTCCCTCCATCTCCGATACGGTTACCAGATGGAATCCGATATGTACGAGGACGGACGGAAAAGGAGTCCGAATCGTACGACATGCCGAGCGAATTGCAGTGGAAATAGTTTCCTCGAGGGCTCTCTAATTTCAGCCTAATTTTCTCAGAGAGGAAAATGGCGGGTCAAGATGAGCGCTTGGTCCGCGGCATGTGCCGTTTCGCCAACAGCGTTCCCACTGAAATACGAGGCGGATTGATATTTCAGGTTGGAAAGCTAAGAATCCCTGAAGGACCTGCATTGGGGGCTTGGTTTCTGCTCTACAATGACAGCGTAAGTGATCGCTCAGTACCCGAGCAGAGATCAGAACTAAGACTGGAACCAATTTGTAGACTTAGGAAGTAGTTACGGTTTAAAATCTTGGGAATTATTCGCTCTTTCCATCAGTATTGTGTTTTATGTGAAGGGTTAAGGGCAAGGGGGCACGGAGGGGAGGGGGGGGGGTCGCAAACTTTTTAGCTCAGGGGCCACATTGAATTATAGTTTGTACCTGGCTAGAACCAGATGCATACACATCAAACATAAACATGTAAAAGGCATTAATATTAATACTTTAATGTATCACCATGCGCCTAAATGCGCCACCTGGTGGAACGTCAGGCAATTACAGGACA
>JACRUU010000009.1:1015166-1022666 GCA_030449085.1 Kryptopterus vitreolus | reverse complement strand
GTTCATCGCTGATGAAAGAAAATAATTAACACGTTCCATTTTTGAAAGCATTCTTTGTTTACAGCATTTTTTTCACTCCCGACTAAAACCTTTACACAGTACTATATATAAAAAAAAAAAAAAAAACGTGACTGAATATAAAGTGTCGAGTTTCCGATTTTTAGAGGAATTTGAACACAATCTTTATAAAGACTGACCAAAAAAGAAAAAAACCCTCCCCAGTTCTCGAAAGTAGGATTATGCAAATGAGCTGAAGAAAGACGTTCCAAATTGTAAATGTCACACTAAAAGAGGGGAATTTTATCTCTGCGACACACAGTTATAACCCAAAATGTAAAATGCCACAATGACGTACTTTACGCCTTATTTTTGCATATTCAAAGTTTTGCATGCTAAAAAAAAAATAGATACAAAATCATAAAAATTTCAAATAAGATCTTTGAACCACGAAAACATCCTTGGGTTCAATTCTGGCGATAACCAGTAACACTCGTCCCGTGCAAGTTGTTTCTAATGTTTTAACGTTTAAAACTGTGCTTTTTCGATGGTCCGGGTTCGATTCCCGTCTCGGCCATGTGTGTGTGGAGTTTGTGCATGTTCTCCCCGTGCCTCAGGGGGTTTTTCTCCGGGTTCTCCGGTTTTCCTCCGCCGGTCCAAAAACATGCAGGTTGATTGGCACCTTGGAAAATTGTCCCTAGTGTTATTCCCTAGTGTATGAATGTGTGTGTGTGTGTGTGTGTGTGTGTGATGGGTTGGCATTCCATCCAGGGTGTATCCTGCCTTAATGCCCATAGACGCCTGAGATAGACACAGACTCCCCGTGACCCGAGGGAAGATCGGATGAAGCGCTAGAAGATGAATGAATGAATGAATGTTCTGTCCATTCTGTCCACACCGATTCTGATCCGCGTGACTCGTGATCTCCCTGAGTCCCTGTATACCATTCATTCATTCATTCATTCATTCATCTTCTAGCGCTTTATCCGATCTTCCCTCGGGTCACGGGGAGTCTGTGCCTATCTCAGGCATCTATGGGCATTAAGACAGGATACACCCTGGATGGAATGCCAACCCATCGCAAGGCACACACACTCACACACACACACACATTCTCACACACACATTCATACACTATGGACAATTTTCCAAGGTGACAATCAACCTACCGTGCATGTTTTTGGACCGGGGGAGGAAACCGGAGAAAACCCGGAGAAAAAAAACCCCCTTCCCCTGAGACACGGGGAGAACATGCACAAACTCCACACACACATGACCGAGACGGGAATCGAACCCGGACCCTGGCGGTGTGAGGCGAAACGTGCTAACCACTAAGCCACCGTGCCCCTACCCTGTACACCATCTCATACAATAACATAAATCCTATATTATCTACAGCTCAACCCTCTCCGGAGAATCTCATCTTTAAAAAAAAAATCCCTACATTATTCACATGGATGATGTCTGCAAATAACTAGTCTTAAATTTAAGAAGGAAGCTCTCGGAGCATAACCGTGGGATAAAGTGTGCATATGTTCAACGGGGGGGGAACCCACCCAGGGCCCAATCGCACGCCACTTATTATTATTCCATTCTGGTTTCTAAAAGCTTGCTTTTTAATCTTCCTTGCAAAACGCACCAGAAGCCTTCAGGGTGGGAAAGAAAGCTTTATTTATTTATTTTTATTTATTTATTTATCCCCCCCCCCCCATCGCCGTGGTCATCCATTCTTCACGAACGTCAAGATCCAAGGCATCTGCGGCCTTTCCGAGCTATTACTGTCAGTGCGAGTGTGTAAAGAGGTAAAAATACATACAGCAGGCTTCCGGTTTTTCATGAAATATGCACGACTCTTCTATTTCAGCTCATTCATCGTGCACTGTCCATTTAAAAATAAACAAACAAATAAATAAATAAATACAATGATCTACAGGATGTGGAGGCACGGTGGTTTAGCGGTTAGCACGTTCGCATCACACCGCCAGGGTCCGGGTTCGATTCCCGGCTCGGACATGTGTGTGTGGAGTTTATGCATGTTCTCCCCGTGCCTCAGGGGGTTTTTCCTCCGGGTTTTCCGGTTTCCTCCCCCGGTCCAAAAAACATGCACGGTAGGTTGATTGGCACTTTGGAAAATTGTCTGTAGTGTATGAATGTGTGTGTGTGTGTGTGTGTGTGTGTGTGATGGGTTGGCATTCCATCCAGGGTGTATCCTGCCTTAATGCCCATAGACGCCTGAGATAGACACAGACTCCCCGTGACCAGAGGGAATTCCGAACCCGGGGCCAAAAAGCCGGGAATTTTTTTCCCATAGAAAATGAATGGGGTTGAAATTTGGTGCCTCACAGTTCGGGCCTGTGAGCGTCCGACATGCACCTATGGCAAATCCACTCGTAGAGGGGTCCGGAGTGGATCACGATCATATACCTCCCGAACCCCACACACGTTCGGAATTTGGGAAAATCCGTCACATTCCGGCCCCATAGAGAATGAATGGGGAAATTTGACGCCCCGCCTTTTCATACATTTGACATATCACTCGTAGGCGAAATCAGCAGGTCGTGATCACATGACTGCCGCATGGCGTCACGTTTCCGCAAACTTCTGCGAAACTCGGACACAGGGTCATGTGACATGTCTAAACGCTCGGCACATCGACGGGAGTCGGACGCTGGATAATTTGATGATGTCACGTGAATCACTGGCCCCGCCCCCTCCTTAAAAACGCCCAAAACATGCTTTTTTGGTGTCTAAACACTTCGTCTCTCCGAACGAGCTAGCATTTCAAAGTCAACGCTAAATATTAACCAGGCTCTATGAAGGTTTTCGCAGGCACCACATTTTCTTCAGGAAATGTCTGTAAGAGCTTCATGCTGTTTTTTTTGTTCTTAGCTTCGATCGGCATTTACTTCTTGGCTTTCCTCAACAGCATCATCAAGCAGATCAAATTCATTTCGGCAGGCTCTTCAGGAAATCACTCCATTTTCTTCAGGAAATGTCTCATGTCTAGTTTCTATTATAAAAGTCTTTTAAGGATCCCCGTGCCCCCCCCCCCCCCTTCCCCCCTCTTAGATCCTCCGCTTAAAGTAGAAAACAAAGTGTATAAAGTTTCTAAATAATAAAGTCTAACCGGACTCTTGGCGAAGTCAGAAGCGCTTCAGGCCACTCTAACGTCTATTAGTCTGCGTGTTTCGTCCATCTCCGAGGGAAAACGATACTTTGGGGTTTTTTTTTGCTTATGTTTCGCATCACACATAAATAAACTGACCAGAAAAAAAGAGTGCATCCAAAACCCGGCGTAACGGAAAGAAAACAATTCCCCTGGACGCGCTGAAACCGATTTCACAATTAATCATGTGTTTCCCAGAATGCACCACATCGCTTGTTGTTTTGGAGCCCGTCGTCTACATTTCACAAAATATAATGCCACGTCCGGTTTCCAGCGGTCGGGTCAATCCGGGGTCGGGCGATTTTTCTCACTACAGCGGAACCAACAAATAAAGCGGAACCACAATAAAGCGGAAAACCACACAATAAATAAATAAATAAATAAATAAAGTAAATAAATAAATCAAATAAAATAAATATATAAATAAAGCGGGACCACAATAAAGCGGCTTGTTTTGCGGTGCGATTGCGTTGTTTTCACCTCCGTTAACGAACCGCGGCGAGGACGAGAACGCAGCAATGCAAACAGACTAAATAGTGAAATAATGCCCACTTTAGAAGGTAAGAAAGAAAGAAAGAAAGAAAGAGAGAGAGAGAGAAAGAGAGAGAGAGAGAGAGAGAGAGAGATAGAGTGGACGAGTGCACGCTCCAGTGTTTTTTTTTCCGCGGACGTTTTTTTTTTTTTGATCACACGTCAGAAAAGCGACTGGAACGGAAACGTCTCGTCTGGCCGATTTACTAACTCCATTCTCTACGCAGCACTTAATGTCAGGATTTGACATCATTTAATCTAGTTGTCTGGCTGTAATGCGTTTTGGACGGATTCTACACGCGTCCGATGGTGTTCGGGGGAGGGAAATAAATAAATAAACAAACAAACAAACAAACAAACAAATAAATAAATACAAACTTCCGACCCCAGGATTCATCTCTAAAAGTGCATTAAGGATAACAGGAACGGCTTTCTGGATCAAAAAAAAAAAAAACAGAAAAGAAGGGATAATTAAGTTTTCTTTGGCGTATAAAATAAACAAATAACACAGTGATCAGGGTTTAAGCATCAAGGGACATTAAATATGAATAAAGCATGCAAAATAAGCTTAATGGAGTAAAAAAAATCCTGGCTTACTTAAGCCTGGGAAAGTACCAAAAGCTTACAGTCAATCCGAGTGGGAATTTGTAATGCTTTATCCACTAAAAAAAACAAAACAAAAACAAGGCAAAAATAAAGAAGAAAAAAAACCACATTAGATGTTCTCGGGAGCCAAAATCTCATTCTTTACTATTTCCTGGTAATTAGAAAGCCGAAAGCAGCATCGGATAAAAAAAAAAAATAAAAGTCCGTCTAAAAGCTTCATCCGTCTGAGTAAAATCATACACGGCCATTTTACCTCCTTTCCGACTTTTCGGAAGCGTGGAAAGCAAGGCGATGATTTCATTCCTGACATCCTGACAAATCGCGATGGAGCTCGTCCGTGTTGTTGTTTGGAAATGAAATGTCAAGTTTCCCAGAAACATTTACCGTGTGCGTTTGTATTTATTTATTTATTTATTTATTTATTTATTACGCAACGCACGGCGTACGTTAAAGACGGCGATCGGTAATCGTTCAAACGATCCTAGTCAGGATTAAATCCGTCATGGGAATGCGGGAACGAAACGATGGAAATGCATCCGGTCCACCAAAATAAATAAATAAATAAATAAATAAATAGCACGGGTTATTACACTGATTCCCGTCTCGGCCATGTGTGTGTGTGGAGTTTGTGCATGTTCTCCCCGTGCCGGGTTTTTCTCCGGGTTCTCCGGTTTCCTCCGCCGGTCCAAAAACATGCAGGTTGATTGGCACCTTGGAAAAATTGTCCCTAGTGTGTGAGTGTGTGTGTGATGGGTTGGCATTCCATCCAGGGTGTATCCTGCCTTAATGCCCATAGACGCCTGAGATAGGCACAGGCTCCCCGTGACCCGAGGGAAGATCGGATAAAGCGCTAGAAGATGAATGAATGAATGAATGAATGAATGATTATTACACTTAGTTTCGCACTCTGATGCTCCAACTCGTAATAATTCCCTCAAGGAAGAATTGATCTTCATATAATGATCAACAATTGCTCTTGTTTTCGAAATCTTGTTATATGTGGAATCTTTCCTGAGCAAAAGGAACTTTTCTCTTCTTCTTTTCTCTTCTTCTTTTCTCTTCTTCTTTGTTAGTGAACGATTTCCTTCAGAGATCCATTACAGGCTTTAGATTTTGCCGTTTTTCGTTTTGAATGACCAAATAAACTGTGCAAAGTTTCCAACATGAAGTCATCCATGAACTCTTGATAAACCCAGTTGTGCCTCAGGGATGGAGAAGATCCTGATAAATAATAATAAAAAAAAACTGCTGGAGACTTAAAACCATAAATATGGTAGTAAGACGGAGTATTAGACTACTATTATTTTTTTTTTTTTTGGGGGGGGGGGGGGGGGGCTCTAAATGAAGCATTTTTCCCTTTATAGTCCACACATGAAATAATAGGGCTGCTCTATATCGGGGTTCTGCGTAGGAACAAGATACAGAACTAAAAGTACAAACTTTCATGTATAGTATAATATTATAGAAACAAATGTATACTTATTGATACTCCATTGCTAAAATCACTATGCAAATAAAGCTGAGTTGAATTATAAAATTAAAGAAAAAAAATCTATAAAAAATGCTCCATTTAAAATTCCATTGAAATCAATTAAAAATTATTCAATATTTTTTGATAAATAATAATAATAAAAAAAAATCTATTCAAATATTCTATAAAATTTCAACTTTTCAAAATGGACTAAAAATATCCAATAGAAATTCAGTTACAATGTTCAATTAAAATTCCATTAAAAAACAATTAACATTTCTAATTAAATTCAAATTCAATAAAAAGTCTATAAAATCAATGAAAATATTCAATGGAAACTCCATAAAAAACGAATTATATTCAATTTCGATAAAAAAAATCGATAAAAATATTTATCAAAAATTCAATTCAAATCTTCTATGAAAAATCCATTAAAAAATAAATGAGATAAACATCAAATTCAATGAAAATAAAAATATAAAAATATATATTATATATAGGGGGCACGATGGCTTAGTGGTTAGCACGTTCGCCTCACACCGCCAGGGTCCGGGTTCGATTCCCGTCTCGGCCATGTCCTGTGTGGAGTTTGTGCTCCCCGTGTCTCAGGGGGTTTTTCTCCGGGTTCTCCGGTTTCCTCCCGGTCCAAAAACATGCACGGTAGGTTGATTGGCACCTTGTAAAATTGTCCCTTGTGTGTGAATGAGTGTGTGAATGTGAGTGTGTGTGTGCCCTGTGATGGGTTGGCATTCCATCCAGGGTGTATCCTGCCTTAATGCCCATAGACGCCTGAGATAGGCACAGGCTCCCCGTGACCCGAGGGAAGATCGGATAAAGCGCTAGAAGATGAATGAATGAATGAATGATATATATATATATATATATATATATATATATATATATATATATAATCCCAACAGACCAGTCATGATTGGGGGATCAGACACGCCGATGTTCCTCGGCCATCGTTCTCTCGTTCTCCTCCTCCTCCATTTCTTTTCAGTCTCATGCTTGATTAATGGTGGCACCCGTCATATCCTGACTGGCAGACTAACAAATGACATCCATTTAGAAGCATTTCTCACCACCGGAGGCGTAATCTAATAACCCAGGACCGAAAATAATAACGTATAGTTTATATTTTCGGAGCTCGGCGGTGATGACCTCATTTAAAAAATAAATAAAAATAAATAAATAAATAAATAAATAAATCTTCGAACAAGCTGCTTTTCCGAAAAGGGGCAAATAATTAATGGCAGAAATAACATCAACTCTATTTCAGGGTCTCTGCTCTGTAATTATATTCATAATTAACTATCCCAGCATGAATATTCATTAAGTGTGGTGATATAGAGAGCGCCTCATCACTCGCGGGTCACTAATTAAGTTGCTCGATTGTAATAGCCGCGGTTCGCCCGAGTCACCGAACACAAGTACACCATATCGCCCCAACTTGTACCCTGAGAAAAAAAATAGCATTATAAACACACACACACACACACACACACACACACACACACACTGTACCATCATTCTAATTAGCTGAAGTTGTACAATCCAGCACATATTGATGGCCGTAATGACACTCATTCATCAGAATTACTTTTGCAGAAAAGAGAAAGGAAATCGATAACGACATCGTCGTCGTGATCAAATGCCAAAGGCGACCCGAGACGGACGCTCAGACGTGCCTCCTGAAAGATATTAGGACCTTTCCCTCGGAGCGATT
>JACRUU010000009.1:1002666-1007666 GCA_030449085.1 Kryptopterus vitreolus | reverse complement strand
TGTGCATTTGCGTCTTTAAAAATAACTACACATGGGACGTTTCCTGAAGACAATGTGAGAGATGCGTGCCGACGCAAACCGCAGCACGTTGAAACGCCTGGTGCGTTTAATATTTAGCGTTGACTTCGTAATGCTAGCTCGTTCGGAGAGACGAGTGTTTAGACACCAAAAATGGCCATTTTGGGGTTTTTTTAGGAGGGGGTGTGGCCTGTGATGCACACGACATCATCAAATTATCCAGCGCCCGACTCCCGTCGATGTGCCGAGCGTTTAGACATGTCACATGACCCTGTGTCAGCGTTTCACCGTTACGATCATTTTTCACGTTTGCGGTTATGTGACGCCATGTGACCTACTCCATCTCACCTATGAGTGGATATGTCACATGTGACCATGTCGGGGAAACACGGGCCGAACAGCGGAGCGTCAAATTTCCCCATTCATTCTCTATGGGGCCGGAATGTCGTGGATTTATACCACTCCGTAACGAGTCGGGAGGTATATGATCATTATACGTCCCGTCTCCTCACCTAATATTTGATTTGTTTATTGTTTTTAAATGTTATTATAAGCTCCTACTAAAATAAATAAATAAATAAACAAACAAACAAACAAACAAACAAATAAATAAATAAATAATCCCTCTAGCCCGCGTGTGTACATGCGAGGCGAACAATCCGCACAGTATACTCGGCTTTATTTTGGGCTTCAGCCACCAGACGAATTTAGACACCAGCAGGAAGGAAAACAGACAAAAATAACGTACGGATATTAAAAGAGACGAAGCGCCGAGTCGGCAAACCTCAAAAAAAAACCCCCAAAAAAACGGCAGGTATGAAGCCTAAAAAGTGGCACATTTCCTAACAAGACGTGGACGTTCTTTAGAGAAGTTTTTCTCGGCGTTCCCGTTAGAATTCCGTCGATGCCGCGGTTAAAACCGCTGCACGTTCGGCTCGACCTTCCGCTGCCCTAAAGGATGGATGGATGCGTGTAAGCGCGTCTGCGTGGGCTGGAGGGTCTTTTGATTGTAAACCTCCGCACATGAACAGAAGCTTCGTCTTCACGCTCTCATCCAAACCCAGTGTTCGGAATCCTGGAGTGCGGAGAAAACAAACAAAAATAAACGCCCACTGTTCAGACTTCCGAACGAGCCAAGACCAATAGAGAGGTTATTTTCTGAAATCCTGGAGAATATATATATATATATATATATATATATATATATATATATATATATATATATATATATATATATATATATATATATATATACGGGGCACGCCAGGGTCCGGGTTCGATTCCTGTCTCGGCCATGTGTGTGTGGAGTTTGTGCATGTTCTCCCTCCCTGTGCCTCAGGGGGTTTTTCTCCGGGTTCTCCGGTTTCCCCCCCCCGGTCCCCAAAACATGATTGGCACCTTGGAAAATTGTCCCTAGTGTATGAATGTGTGTGTGAATGTGTGTGTGTGTGTGTGTGTCCTGTGATGGGTTGGCATTCCATCCAGGGTGTATCCTGCCTTAATGCCCATAGACGCCTGAGATAGACACAGACTCCCCGTGACCCGAGGGAAGATCGGATAAAGCAGTAGAAGATGAATGAATGAATGAATTAATTATATATATATATATATATATATATATATATATATATATATATATATATATATATATATATATATATTGTCACGATGGGCCTCCGCCCCATCTACTGAGATGGGCAAGCGCTCCGAACGGGAAGGCAGAATGGTTGCGCAATCGCCACGCAACCCAGCGCGGATGAGAGAGAGGCGGGGCGTCATCAACGAGACACGGCTTGGAGCTTATCCCGGAGTGGCGCCTTCATTATCCTAAATCAGGCGGCGTCTATTAAACGCCATCGGACGGCGGCTGTCGTCGGAGAACGTTTGGGCTCCCGACTAACGGCGTGTATGTGTCTTTTTTCCCCCCGACCTCCCACTACGGGTTAGACGGTAAACAAGGATGGGAATACCCGCCAGACCCTCGCAGTGCCTGATAGCTGGGAGTATCCACAGCCCTGCGGCAGGAAACGAACCTAACCCCTAAGAGCCGATGGAGATCCGGAGAACGAAGCCGCCCACTGGTCGGGACCCAACATCGTCGGAGAGAGTGCGTCGAGAGATCCTGAACCCCCCAAATATTGGACACGAACATTTTCCTCTTTATTTTTGCGTTACTTTTAATAAACACTATTTTTGCCCTCCCAGTTACGCCTCTCCGTGCCTGTGTTCAGCCCGAAGCGGCGAGCGAGTCGCCACAATATATATATATATATATATATATATATATATATATACAGTGAGAAATCCTCAGACACTTTTGGAAAACTCTCTGAGTCAAAATTCCGACGTTTTCCGACCCCAGTTGCTTTTTCCGCCAACGCCTTCATCGCCGCCATCATAATCATCATCGTCAATTCGATAACAGCGATACAATTACGGCGCTCCGGAAATACATTACACACCCCCGAGCAAACAAAAGCAACAACATGCAAATGGAATTATCGATCGCCGCCTCGTCCCGCTCTCGGAAAACCCACCACTGCCTGTTTCATCAGGATATTTACAGTTCATTTGGATGCAGCGTTCCGATAGGAAAATACGGCTCCCCTCCCTTCTTCCCCTCTCTTTCACCTCCTTCCCTCCGTCTCTTTCTCCTCATGAGAACGTCATGCTCAGGACAGATGGGAATAAAAAAAAAAAGAAAAGAAGTGACTGGATTAGAGAGGAAATCCTGCAGGAACTGACATAAATTAAAGCCAAAGATCAGCGTCTCGTTTTCCCTCTGGATTCCCGAAAGCAGCAGAAGCCCGTAATTGTGCAGCTGAATAATGGTACCAAAATGTCATATCTCTATATTTCTCTTCTTTCGTCTTCTTATGGTTCCCCCCTTTAATCCCAGCAGGTAATAAAAACGAAAAAAAAAAAAAAAAAAAAAAAAAACGCGAAAAAATGACCATCGGAAAGAAACGACTTTTCAGTTCTTGACATTCAGGGCTGAAATTTACAGCAGTCATTGGAAAGGTTGCCAAATCCATCAAAACGCAGCATGTTTTATTCGCCTGCACTCAGCGATTAAACGATACGTCTGCTGACGCAGCGGCGAGTGTGAGTTCTACACCAACACCGATATTAAAGATCACTTCTGCAAGACATACGCAAAGTGCCGTGAGGAAGTGTACACAAGTGTGCTAATAATAATAATAATAATAATAATAATAATAATAATAATATCAATAATAATAATAATAATAATCAATAATAATAATAATAATAATAATAATATAATAATAATCATAATAATAATAATATTTTTTACTTTATAAAACACCTTTAAAAGATACATCCCAAAGAACTTTCCAATCATGGAAGGAAGAATAAATATAAAAATAAATAAATAAATAATAATAATAATAATAATAATAATAATAATAATAATAATAATAATAATAATAATAATAATAATAATATTAATAAATCATCATTATCATATTTTTATTTTAAGAAGCACCTTTAAAACTAACACACCAAATAACTTTCCAATCATACAAGGTAAAATAAACAAAAAAAAAAGATTAAAACAAAAAGATTAAAAAACACTGAATACAAATAAATAAATATAATAATAATAATAGAGGGGCACGGTGGTTTTAGTGGTTAGCACGTTCGCCTCACACACCGCCAGGATCCGGGTTCGATTCCCGTCTCGGTCCATGTGTGTGTGGAGTTTTGTGCATGTTCTCCCCGTGCCTCAGGGGGTTTTTCTCCCGGGTTCTCCGGTTTCCTCCCCCGGTCCAAAAACATGCACGGTAGGTTGATTGGCACCTTGGAAAATTGTCCCTAGTGTATAAATGTGTGTGTGTGTGTGTGTGTGTGTGTGTGTGTGTGGTGTGTGTGTGTGTGTGTGTGTGTGTGTGCCCTGCGATGGGTTGGCATTCCATCCAGGGTGTGTCCTGCCTTAATGCCCATAGACGCCTGAGATAGACACAGACTCCCCGTGACCCGAGGGAAGATCGGATAAAGCGGTAGAAGATGAATGAATGAATGAATGAATAATAATAATAATAATAATAATACGATAATAATATAATAATAATCATCATCATCATCATTATAATAATAATCATATTTTTATTTTATGAAGCACCTTTAAAAATAACATACTAAAGCACTTCCCAGTCATAGAAGTAAAAAGAAACAAAAAAGATTTAAATAAATAATTAATTTAATTAATTAATTAATTAATTAATTAATTAATTAATAATAAAAAAATAATAATAATAATAATAATAATAATAATATATATTTATTAGATAATGTATCTTTAAAAGTAACACCCCAGCACACTTTATAAGCATAGCAGGATCTATTATATAATAATAATAATAACATAATAATAATAATAATAATAATAATAATAATAATAATAATAATAATATAATAAAAAAGCTCTCCCTTTTAAGAGCAGATTTAAAAACACTAAAAGGAGGCCGGCTGTATTTGAAAGATTAGACTCTCGATTTCATTTGTCTTAAATAATTATCTGTTTGCCCCCCCCCCCCACACACACACTCCGGGGGTGAAACAAACACTCGCACCGAAAGTGATGATGAAAAAAATAAAAAGAGCGAAAAAAAGAAAGAGGGATTGCTACGAGCAAAATCTGGGCCCCAACTCTTTTTATTCGCTTTTATCTTTTAGCTGGTGAATTTTTTCCCTCATCCAGAAATGATATAATTAGTGTGTGTTACACTGGCTGACCCAGTCTCAGGAATCCCAGTGGATCTGAAGAGTAAACAAAATATCAATCACGATGCACAAAAGCTGTCCGTGTGGCGACGCCTGGCCTTAATTAAATACACACAAGCGCTTTAAAAAAACAAATCTGAAACATGGTTTATTAACTACGTTTACCCTTTTCATACGACACACCACATTTTGATCTATTTCGCTGTGTTATTCATTCATTCATTCATCTTCTAGCG
>JACRUU010000009.1:977666-997666 GCA_030449085.1 Kryptopterus vitreolus | reverse complement strand
ATATATATATATATAAAATTCCTTTGCATGAAAGTCATGAAGTCCCGGAGCGTATCTGACCCGGGGTCAGGTGGTCGTCTAGGCCAAGCGAGATAAGCAGCCTATTAAAGTGTATACAAATTCCGAGAAGGATCGCGTAAGTGTTTGCAGTTTGGGACGGAGAGATGGCTGTAACTTATCTTTCAGGACGGCTGAATAGGGCCTGCAGGAACCTCCTGCCTGGTCCGGTGGTGGCCTGCCAATGACCCTGTTTCAGCATTTCTTATTTTTTTTTTTTTACAGCAACATCTGGACGGGGCTTAACATCCAAGATGACACCACACCCCATAACCACTTAGAGAAAGACCCAAACACGGATCATGAATCAAGTGGAGAAAGCCGGGGGAGTGGGGAATGGAGGACAGGATGATGATGTTTATGATTATTAATACGAGACTTAATTGACGAGCGAGCTGGTAAGCGTTTGTTTATGGTGGTGGTGGGGGGGGGGGATGGGGGGGGGGGGTGAGGAGCGTCAGTAAACAGTGCATGGGGTCAAAGAAACCATGAGGGAAACAGAAACCAAGAGGACCAGAAGAAGTTCAAATGGACTCACGTCCGACGCGTAATACGATCTGGTCTCGGCGTTGACCGTCGGGATTCTGGAAGCAGCTGTACAGGCCGTTGTTGCTCATGTCCACCTCCATGAGGATAAGTCGCGGCCCTTCTTCTCTCCGCTTGGCTTTCACGTCTGTCCCGTTCACCTTCCACGTCACCGAGGCATCGTTATCCAGAGAGCCGCACTGCATCGTCACGTTGCTGCCGATCCTCGCGTACTGGACCCGGCCTCCTGGGTGAAAGAGCAGAGTGGAATAAGTACACGGATCCAACTCCGAAAACCGCCCGACATTCCGCAGACCCGGGATGTTATCGGATCAAATCCCAGACACCACCGAGCCGCCACTGGCGGGACTGCATTTATAAATCTCTCGTATTACTGGGAATCTCATAATCCATATGAATACCGGATCAATCGGATGTTCATTAAGACTCTCTGTTTACTTCTGTTCTTGTTTTCCCTCCGAAACCTACGAATCACACCCCCCCCCCCCTCCACCCCACCCCACCCCCCCACCCCGCCTCGTCTTAGAAATCATGATAAATACTTTAATCCCACATTTCTAATTCTGCATTTAAAACAAATCAAGACCAGCATTTAAAGATTTGAAAAAAAAGGCACGTATTAAAGGAATGATCACCGAGAACTCGCAGAAGCTTATCGTCCGATCGAACGACTTTGTAAACCGAGTTCTTCTATACGGGTTCGGATCAAAATCGGATTAAGACCGTCGACTTTCTGCTTAAATCAGTGGTGTATTGGTCAGATATTCATTCATTCATTCATTCATTCATCTTCTACTGCTTTATCTTTATCCGATCTTCCCTCGGGTCACGGGGAGTCTGTGTGTCTATCTCAGGCGTCTATGGGCATTAATGCAGGATACACTCTGGATGGAATGCCAACCCATCGCAGGACACACACACACACACACACACACACACATTCATACACTAGGGACAATTTTCCAAGGTGCCAATCAACCTACCGTGCATGTTTTTTGGACCGGGGAGGAAACCGGAGAACCCGGAGAAAAAAAAACCCCCTGAGACACGGGGAGAACATGCACAAACTCCACACACACACATGGTCGAGACGGGAATCAAACCCGGCGGTGTGACCCTGGCCACACGTGCAACCATCCGTTGCTGGCAAAATGTTTATTTTTTATTTTTTTTCACGAAATATAGATTTATAGGGGCGCCATTATTTTCAAACACGCCACGCGTTGCCGTGCTTTTCCCCTGCGCTGATTTGAGTCTGCTTTTTGCTTCGCTTTGTGTATTCTGGTCTCGTCTCTGCCTGCACTGTTGGGATTCATTTTGTCCTGATTGTGTGCACCTGTTCCTCGTTACCCCGTAATGGGTTTGTGTATTTATCCGTTTGCATCTTATCATGCGTTCGTGCCTTTTTAACTGCGGCGAATGGATCCAGCTCGAATGGATAAGACGACCGGATAGGGGTTTAAATCCCTGCTCCACCAAGCCGCCAATACCGGGCCCTTAAGTAAGGCCCTTGAGTGAGATACAAAAGACACTCCATTATCAATTCTGCATGCGTCACATGATTACGCTATTACATGACGCATCACATGACCGCACTTCCGCCTCGTTAGTCCTTGCGTTCATCCCTATTTCATAGAGAACAAAAAGCAGGGTCTTTTATCGCCGTTTTCCCTCCCCCAATGGCCCCGCCCCTCTAACCACAAGCTCCGCCCCCTCACTTTTAAAATCAAAAATCCTTCAACAACCTTTCCATACACATTTAATAAACGCCTTAAACTTGAGTTATGTCATTGTATACTGTATATTTAAATGGCCAATAATAATAATAACAACAACAACAATAACAACAAGTATCCTTTCACTGCAGCCACAGCTTTTCCAAAATTAACATCGGAAAAAATGATCCTTGCATTTCCGTGCATTTTTCCGGGTTTTTAGTGCAAATTCCACAAGAAAGAAAACAAGAAAACACGCAAAATGTTTTTTTCTTCCCAACTGTCAGCTTTCCTTGAATCTTGTAAATAATAATAATAATAATAATAATAATAATAATAATAATAATAATAATAATGAACGAATCTGATTGGATAGAAACTCTAATGGAAACCGACGGAGTATTTTTGATTAAAAATATATTACACCAAAATATATTAAAGCATAAAATGAGAGAAAACCAAGACATCTAAATGTATTTATTTATTTATTTATTTATTTATTTATTTTTAGCCCTATATGATGTTATTTTGCTTCTGCAGTTGTTTGGGGAATAAATAACGAGCGTTATTTCTTGTCTATGGATCCCCAGGCCTCCCTCTCTCTCTCTCTCTCTCTCCTCTCTCTCTCTTCTCTATACATCTATATTCCATGTCGTTAGATCTCCGAGTTCCCTGAAGTTTAAATTAGAGCTCAAAGCTTTATTATGTGTAAATGACGGCATGGCTGTTTTATATTTTTTTCCTCGAGGCACCACCGAGACACCTTATAAAGTCAGCAGCGGCATCGTAAAAAACAAAAATCATCGCTAAACAACGAGGAAAATAAATAAATAAATAAATAACACGCAACCCATCTGCCACACGGCATTCCAGATATGCGCTACAGACGGTGATCCTCGTACAGAAATCGCCCGGTGGATAAATGATGCTCTCCGAAGCACATTTAAAGGTGTTGATTTAATACAAATGCCCTCAAACGTGAACTCTTAATAAAAAAAAAAAAAAAAAAAAAGAAAAAAAATGGTGAATAGCTTCGCCCAAAAAAAAAAAAAAAAAAGAAAAAAAAAAAAAAAAGCACGCTTAGCATTGGAGTCATTGCTTTGCCCTCTGGCTTGTTCTTTTTGAGGGTTCTCATTAAGAGATAGTCTCCCGTCTCTCCTGTTTGCCAGGTTGCTTTTGGCAGGAGGTTTTTTTTCTTGAAAGTGCAAATAAATGCATTTTTTTCTTTCTTCTTTTTTTTTTTTTCCCTCCCCGACGCCGCCGCTTATCTTATCCCGAGCAGGCAGTAATAGGGCACTTAATCGCTTGCCCTTCGGTATGATAAAACAAAAGCCTGGATGCATTAAATCATATCTGTTGCTATTTGATGGCATGGAATACTTAATCCACATTACACACTTTAAAAAAAGGTGCAACTGTCACTGCATCGTTTTTTTTTCTTTTCTTTTCTTTTCTTTCCGACCTGCAAAGCGCACGGTTTGTTTATAAGCTGAAATTTACATCGTCTCGAAACGTTTATGCCGAAACAATAAAACCAATCCGTGTGCGGACGAATTGAGCCGTGGCAAAATTGACACTTGGCATTACAAGGCGAAAAAACCCCACAAAAACGCATGCAACCGGACCGAGCGGAAAAGGCTCCGGGGAGAAACGAGATCGAGGTTGTTCCACACCCACACGGAGGAGCTCTGAGGTTTTTTTTTACGAGGCAGAGATGTGCAGGCCGGGGCTGGGAAGCTGTGCAGGGGATTTGCTCCACAGCTGGATCTCCTGTCTAGATGAGAAACAGCTGCGTCTGTATTCGTGGAACATGCAGCCAAAAAGACAATGCGGGTTAAGTGGCCGTACAGATGGGGCACCGAATAAAAAAAAAAAAAACCTGGCCGGTCAGGTTCAATGGACGATGATGAGTTTTCATTTGGTCGAATGGAAAATAAATAAGGCATTGGATCTTAGAGACGAAGGTTGTGACACTTCTCGACACCCTACCCTCCTGAACAAGTCCCTTAACCCCATGTGTATGAATGAGATGGGTAAGAGAATCTGCTAAAAGGCTATAAATGAAATGGCGGGAACGTGTTATACCAGGGGAGTAAATACAAGTAAATAATAGTGGTGCAATCCGGCCCGAAAGGCGGAGCTCCATGGGGTTGTGATCGGAAGGTTAAGGGTTCGAGTCCCGGTATTGCCGACCTGTGCTAACCTGTATTTTCATAAACCTCAGTTGCACAAATGCATTGTACATTATATGGACACCGACACTACATGCATTACAAAACAAGCTCTGTTTACCAGAAGGTACTTTATTTATTTATGCTATCACCTTCAAAGTGCCCCCTTGCACTGGCAATGCAGGGAGGGGTGTTAGATCACCTGGACTACTGATCGGAAGGTTTGGGGCCCCGGAAGATCCGGGTTCGAGATCATGGAGCTGCCATCCTTGCTCTTATATAATAGTATAGCCTTTATCTGTCACATATACACAGTGAAATTCTTTGTTGGTAAGCTGGGGTCAGAACCCCACCCGGAAGGTTAAGGGTTCCAGCCCTGTGTTACGGTGCCCTTGGAGCACAGAGGGTTAAGGGTCTTGTTTAAGGACCCAAGGGTGGCAGCTTGGCAATACCACGGCTCAAACCCGGATCTTCTGATCAGTAACCCAGCACCTTAGACCACTGAGCTACCCCACTTCCCGTAACCCTCTGTATTCCAGGGGTTGCCATGTCATGTTTGACTCCCCGGGCTTCTACAATGGAAATAATCTCTATTATCTACAACTACGTCCCACCAAATTTATTTACAACCGAAAGTACAGTACACTTTTGAGTAAAAGTATACGCGGGAATAGAAAACTTCAGGACGACGGACGGACGGCGCAAATCAGATGTTTCGTGTCCGACCCTGCGTAGCTTTGGCAGCTTAACTGGTCCAGCCAGGGAATGTGGGTTTGGCCACACTGACCATTTATTTTCTTGATCTAGCCTGTGAAGTCGGAGCCTTCGCTAACTCCTTGCCCCTGGCTCGGCTCTAAACCCTCTCTCTCTCTCTGCAGACCTCCCATCATTCACCATGTGGATCCCAGAGATGGAATAGGATGGGCTTTTTTTATTTCTTCTTCTTGGGACATTTTGTTCCAAACTGTTAGCAAAACATAGCCCTGGTCAGGGAGTCAGGGAGTGAGCGTATACCACCCTGGTTGGAAATGCTTCATTAGAGCACTCCGGAGAGATCAGACAAATATTAGCCATGTGGCTCAGTTATGCTTTATCTAAACCGTTTAATAAGGATATTACAATGCCGAGAGCGCTGCAAAATGTCAGGGTCATCCTTCGCTACTTTAATTCGCACGTTTGCCCCAAGGTGCCCCCCCTCTTTCTGAGACTTAGGGTCAAGTGCTTTGCTCCGAAGCTAGAATAGTTGCATCAGTTCGGATTAACCCTCGACCTTCGTAGTCACCGATCGCAAGTAATGTTTCTGGTGCTCGTCCGTAGTGATTTAAAATAATAAATCTTCATTTTCCTCCGTGCGATGATTTTTTGCGCTAATGCTCGGTCACGCTCGGCCGCGCTCGTTACTTCGGCGGGGAAACGCTGGAGGATATGGAAAACGGGCCGCATGCAAATTCCACCCCCCCCGTCTTCTAATGAAAGGAAGCGCGAGGCCGCACACCGCGGCGAATCGGAAACGCTGTAGATTAAAGCGCCCCGTAACACTCACGGCGAATTCTCTAATACGCAGAGACAGCTATCACTTGAAACGCATCCCAGAGATAGAAACGGGAGTTGCGCGGCGACGGCTCGGAAAACAAAACAAACAAAGTGGATTTGATTAGGCAGCCTTCCCTACATTCGATTATCGAGAGTGGAATTTCCAAGGTGCAGGTATGATTTATCCGAAATGCACACCAGGACGTCGATGCTGAACGATAACTTAGCAGTTGTGCGTAGCAGGGATTAGGGGTGGAACATCATGACGCTTCTCCACACTAATGTCCCCAAGAACAATCCGTAAACAAGTGAAAAATGAGAGAAAGTGTCCCAATGGGGTGTCCCAAACGGGAGGGGTGTACCTCAGTGGGTAAGGTGCACGGGGTACTGCTCAGGGGTTCGAGCCCCAGTATTGCCATTCTGCCACTCTTGGGTCCTTGAGCAAGGCGCTGAGCTACTGATTGGAATGTCAGGGGTTCAAGCCGCGGTACCCCCCCCCCTCCTGGTGTATTAAACAAATATAAGTGTGGTGTTCATTCATCATTCATTCATTCATTCATCTTCTACTACTTTATCCGATCTTCCCTCGGGTCACGGGGAGTCTGTGTCTATCTCAGGCGTCTATGGGCATTAAGGCAGGATACACCCTGGATGGAATGCCAACCCATCACAGGACACACACACACACACACACACACACACACATTCATACAATGTACAGGGATAATTTTCCAACGTGCCAATCAACCTACCGTGCATGTTTCTGGACCGGGAGGAAACCAGAGAACCCGGAGAAAAAAACCCTGAAACACGGGGAGAACATGCACAAACTCCACACACACATGGCCGAGACGGGAATCGAACCCGGACCCTGGCGGTGTGAAGCGAACATGCTAATATCCTGCATGTTTAATTCCCCTGCTCAGTCCCGAGCAGCGACATCTTGGTGGTGCTGGGATTTTAAATCGCACCTGTCTGGGTGCTGACGTGTAAGAAGCTTCGGCTTCTCCAATGTTTAACCGGACCAGGCGTTTACTAAAGATGCTGAGCGCACTATTTATTAACAAATACATGTTTACCCCCCAAAATACATGTGGTCAAATCTCACCCAAAGCGGATTCCTCGTTTAGTCTTAATCCAAGCCATTTTCTGGAGTTTACGAGCGAAATTCCGGCCACCGCAGAAGGTCAGGAAACGGGTTCGGCGTTAACCGGCGAGCGGCGTGACCTTGAACTTGCCGTGAATAAAAGAGCTGCCAGGAGTCGTTGGATTTGCAAATCATTCGAAATATATTGCAGAGACGTTCGTGGAGCTCTTCATAAATCCGTGCACCATAAATTCTCCATAAACTCCATAAACTCGATAATTCCAACCACAAATGGATTGTACATTATATGCACACTATATACATTACAAAGTTACAAGACGAGCTCTGTTTACCCTGTTTACTTTATTTATCAACATGATTGCAAAGTATATGATTGGCTGGGCTACTGATCGGAAAGTCGCAGGTTCGAGCCCCCCCCCGCCCCGGTATCTCCAAGCTGTGACTCTTGGATCCTTATCACTGTGCTCCAGGGGGCGCTGTATCATGGCTGGCCCCAGTTTGTATATATCTTGCTGTCTGTTGTGAAATTGTAGACGTGGTGATATCACCGTTTACTCTCCAAACGTTTAATACCTCATTTTGTTTGTTAATAGTAACAGTGGAAAGAGAATTATTAGAAACATACAGACGTTTAAACACTGTTATAAAGATTTATGAATATGTACTATTTTGTTTTCGGGGAAAAATCTGGCAGGACGTCCGAAAAGAATTGGAATTGATATTCCTATTGTGCCAGATCAACGTAATGCTTAGTGTTAGCGGTATTAGTGGTGTCAGTGAAACATGTGAAATTGGCAGTTCGCTTATGAATTTCGCGGTGATTATGAGAATATGTCGGCCGCCGTCCCGGTCTCATCTGTTTCGCTTTGCTTTTAAGGGGTTGAAACAAGGAGCATATGAGGAAAAGTACACATAAGAGCTCTTACAGCGATCAGAGGCGATTTGTAAAATCGTCCCGGACGCCTCGTGCGTAAAAGGCGACTTTACAGTTCATGCGAGGGTCTGCTCTGCGTCTCCCAGGGCTCCAGGTGTAGCGGGGATACCGCCGTCCCATTGGAACAAAAGCGAGACACGCCACTGATCAATTGCACATTGGCTCTAGCAGCCGGAGCGTCCTGCCGAAGGAATGCAAATAGCCCCTGGTTGTTGTCATCTCTTTATCTGGATGGGGTTGGAAAGAACCCGTCCATCTCCAGTACTTTAAGGCGCACCGAGGCGGGAGCGCCCATCAACCAGACATGCTTGCTTGTCATTATAAAGCACTCCGGCAGGTTTACGTCAAGTTCAGCGAAGCCTAAAAGTGCCACGCCAATGCTCTCCTCACACGAGGTCCATCAGACGATCCCAGCCCTGGGGTTTTTTTTTTTACTGTCCTGTTTTGACAGTCACATCAACAGCCCGCATTGCAATTTGTCTCCATTTGCTGGCCGGGTGTTATTCTTTCCCCGTATCTCACATATCTCCAACTTAGATACCTTGCGGACTCGAGAAGAGTTCCGCGTGCCTATGTGTGTACGTTCCATCGCCTCATTTATCCGCCTCGATATCGGCGCAAGGCTTCGGAAATACACAATTCCCAAATCCGGATTCTGCGTACCCTCCAGTAAAATCCTGAAGCTATGGGATAGCGTTCTGCTCTTCCAAGGTTCCGGAGCTTTCTCGCTGAAACCCCGGCTAAGATTTTGACCCTGCTATATGAGATCTAATTGAGGAATAAGAGGATGTTCTCAGTCATGCACTTATAATGCAAAGCCATTAGAAGTATTGATCGGCAATGCTCCTTTGGCCTTTATCAACACTTTACCTTGGGCATGCTATACCACCTCTATCAATAACCTAGCGCAGGACGGCTAATAGACTTACACCGAAGGCACTGAAACATTAGACAGGAAAGGCGAGAGGACGCTTTTCCGAATCCTCTTCCACATAACGTTCAGGATTTCTGCAATGCCTCGCCGTTATCTCACATTCTTCCCCGTCTTCGTTTATCTCGACGTCTAAATCTTTACTTTGTTTATTTCACATCGATTTTTTTCCCAAAAATGTTCGTTAAACTCTTCCCCCCCTCGAACCTCCGGGGTTGATCCCGGAGTGCTTGCCCCCATCTCCCCCATCCCCCAAGGCGGCCCTATTGTCTTCCTTCTTGGGTGGCGTGATGTTCACAGTGTCTGACACATTCCACCCTGAGTAGCAAACAGGTCGTGTTTTCTTTGCACTCAATGCTAATCGAACTCCGGTCAGGAAATGGGCGGACTGCATTGTGTGTGTCGCTGCAATAATGGATCCTTGGGAGAAAACAATAGGGGAGGCGGCGTGGATGGTGGTGGGTGGTGGGTTTGGGTGGAGGGGTCGGGGTTATTCTCTGTGTGGGCGGAGGTTTCCACTGATGGAACTTCTGGCAATGCTTAGAGACGGAGTAGAGGTGTCACATGTTGCCTTACTGATGCATCCGAGCCCCTCTGTATTCGTGTTGTTGTTTGCGTTTTTTTTTATGGCTGCTGGATGGCCATGTGATTGTACCCTGCTTTCAAGTATGGAATCTTCTTCCCCCTCGGATGCGCGACATGATTAGTGTTCGCTGTAGGGAGGACTCGTTTTCCCATGCATCACGGAGTGGCATCTAAAATGTTCTTTGGTAAACAATGGTAGCCTGGCATCCTCTATAACAGGTCGTAAGGAATGCATTGCCGTAGCGTAGCCTAAAACACACAGATCGTCGACAGAGGAAACTCCCTTGGGTAGATTTACGAACTCTGCCAGACGGTGCAAAAAGAAGCGTTAGATCATATACGGTAATTGTGCTGATATTATGACTCGATATAGTATGTCTTTGGCATTTATGGGAGGTATTAAAGCATAATTAACGCTGCTTAATGTATCATGAGACACGCTTTATTTCCACAGTAAATTACATTTCCGACGCGTTATACAAGGACGCGTTTTTTACGCGGATATGAAAATCTCGCTTCGCCAAAAAGGTCGGTGAACGCAACGGCTCTTAAAAGTTCTCCACAGTGACCTTCGGCTAATTCGCACGCGCCTCCCGTTCGGGTTTCTACGAGCCTGCGGAATAGCGAGCGACGCCGGTCTGTAAAGGAGAAGTAACAGGAGCGTAATAGCTCTGGCTGCAGCGCTGCATACCCGGAGTTTTTCAGATGGCCAACGTTAGCGCAGTTTTTTTACGCGCAAGGTTAATGCTAACAACAGTTCCTGACCTCCATTCTGTCGATCTGACACACACCTACACACACACACACACACACACAGCGACGGCGTATGAGTACGTGCTTCCATACAAAGGTGTGAAGACGAATGCTTGCTGCCTGGCGGCTGTGGGCTCTCTGTTCTTTTCCCCGAGCGCACACATGCGTCAGGCTAAGCCGTGCGTGTACACGCACAATGCTAGCATCGCCGTGATGAATGAACATTACAGAGAACGGAATGAACAACACGGCGAGAGTAAAAGATCGCTCCGTCACATCTGCTGCTTCCTGGGAATGTACGAAGGCGGAGTCGACGCAAACGGTCGCGCCAGGAAGTTCGGAAGGGTCCGTATGTCCCGTAGAAACCAGTGTTTTCTCCGACACGTATTTTTTCCATCGTTAACATCCTCGACTTTCCAACGAACCTCGAGTGGCATTCCTCCGCCACCCCCCCCCCCCTCACCCCATCTCGACCCCCCCTGTAATCCATCAGTACATACGCTCCACCGTCGAACACTTTCATCTGGTTACATCTGTCGCGTAACTAATTCCGAGAGGTGCTCAGGGACCAAGGTGCAAAATCTCGACGCCTTTCAAGGAGCCCGAATTTCCATCTTCCCCAGATTAATGAAGGTCTGAAATAGACACTGGTGGCTTTAATGTGTTTAGTTTGATGAGCCTAGAGAGAGGCGACACCAGTGCACGAGAACCAGAGGCAGCGAGGCGACGAGAGTGATGCAACGAAGGTATTTTAATAATAATAAGAATAATAAGAATAATAACAATAATAATAATAATAAGAGGAAGAAGGGGCACGGTGGTTTAGTGGTTAGCACATTCGCCTCACACCGCCAGGGTCCGGGTTCAATTCCCGTCTCGGCCATGTGTGTGTGTGGAGTTTGTACATGTTCTCAGAGGGTTTTTTTTTTTCTCCGGGTTCTCCGGTTTCCCCCCTCCCCCTCCCCGGTCCAAAAACATGCATTGTAGGTTGATTGGCACCTTGGAAAATTGTCCCTAGTGTATGAATGTGAAGATGAATGAATAATAATAATAATAATAATAAGAAGAAGAAGAAGAAGAAGAAGAAGAAGAAGAGAAGAAGAAAGCAAAAGGGACATTTTTAACCTTTTAAAACCAGAAAATCGGAAAAGGTACATGCCAAGTGTTTTACGGTTCTTATTAGGGGTTTAGCGATGTACAAGAACATGCATATAAAGCGATGGACAAGCAAGTTAGTATATATAATAAGTATATATTCAATTCATTCCCAAAAATTTTCATCTGCTATATATATATCATATAAGTAATATATGCCATATATATATATTATAAAATATATAAATAACAAAGAAAATCGCATATTGTATTACCACAAACGGGGTCTATAAAAATGCTAAAAATGATTTATAAAATGATTACAATAAATTTGTGCCTATTTTATTTGATTATTCAACAATACAATAAAAAATATAAATAAATAAAATCCAATAAAAATAAGATACAAATATTTTAGAAGAAATATAATAATATATTTTATAATTACATTACATCTATTATTTCTTATTTATATTTATTTATTACATTTATATATACTATATATACATATTATACTATATATAATATATACTTATTTATTACATTTATTATTTATATATTTTTTTATTTATTAAATGCTTTTTTTTATTAGACATTGCTTAAAAAAAAGTGTTAATAAAAATAAACAAGGTTAATAAATGAACCACAAACAATTCGAGCACAAATTTCGTGTCTCAATCTGCCGAGCTTTAATTTATGAAATAGCGCCACGTCATGCCGTTCATCGTTTCCAGTTACACAAAGGGTTTTTTTTTTAAAATAAAAAAAAAAAACGTGTTACTTCCTGTCGTCGCTGACGTGAACGTTCGGCAGTTCTTCATCATTTTCTTTCTCTCTCAAAGAAAATCAGACAAAAAAAAAACATAAATTGCACGTTGTCACGTTACCCGGAACGCGCCGTGAATATCCGTGTCAGATCCGTCGTTCTACAAAACGAACGTCTGACCAATCAGAATCCGCCGAGGCTCCCGCTGGATCTTTACGGCGACACGGTTTAAAAAAAAGGGCCTACTATAATAATATAGTATATAGACAGACGAAATAACCAAGAAGATAAAGAGAGAAGGATGGAGAGAGAAAAAAAAAGAGGGATATAAATGCACAAGTAAGTCTAGGAGGTGCGTTCTGCATGTCTCTCTCTTTCTCTCTCTCTCTCTCTCTCTCTTTCTATGAAAGATCCGAGCAGATCGATACTGTTCAGAAGATAAACTGCAGCCTCGCCTGCGATGTTTCAGATCAGTTCCTATCACCTGCAATCAAACCCTGAAGTAAAGCACACCCAGCCAACCGGGCCGTGTTTTCACCAGACAGCACCCAGATCACTATTACTCCTGGTCCCGGATGCAGCCCTTATCGCTCTTTCTGTTTTTGTTTTTGTTTTTTGTGTACAAAAGCATGAATAGATGATGAAGTGGAAGTCCTCAATCCTTATATACTCCATATACAACAGTATCGACACATCAGATCTTTCCTGCCATATGGGGTTCCATATGAAGAAGTAGAAGTAGTGTAAATGATGGCACCCCCCCCCCACACACACACACAGAGTCCTGATCTCTACATCATGGAGTGTGTGTGGGATTGACATGAAGAGACAGAAGGATGTGAGAACGTCGACATCCACAGAAGATCTGTGTTTACTTCTCCAAGATGGAACAAACAACCAGCCGAGTTCCTTCATAAACACTGTGTGTACGTGTAAATAGAAGTTAAAATGTGTTCACAACAAATTCCACAACAAAAGTCCATTTTTCTTTCTACCTACCTGTTCTTTCAGACCGAGTGTCATATCAGTGAAGAATTCCCGGAATTCCGGGTGGGTCTGGGGTTAGTGATATGATCGTGACCTACTCCATCTCACCTACGAGTGTATGTGTCAAATGTGCATGTCGGGCGAACACGAGCCGAACATCGAAGCGTCAAATTTCCCCATTCATTCTCTATGGGGCCGGAATGTCGTGGATTTCCTGAAATTCCGGACGTGTGTGGGAGGTATATGATGGTGATCCACTCCGGACCCCCTACGAGTGGATTTGCCATATGTGCATGTCGGATGCTCACAGGCCCGAACTGTGAGGCACGGAATTTCAACCCCATTCATTTTCTATAGGAAAAAATTCCCGCTTTTTGGCCCTGGGTTCGGAATTCCGTGGGGCGATTCCTTATAAAAGTAACAGCACGTCTCACACCATCGGGACGCACGATATGAGGTATGATTCGTGACGATCGGATAAAAACTGAGGGACGAGTTACGCGCCGAACATTTGACCGAAGCGAGAGAGAGATTCTAATAGTGATGCTTTTGCACACGTCACTAATTATTTATATTTGTTTATTGAATCGTTTGTGCCTATTTTTTGTGCTCTATATACAACCGCATCGGGACACGAGACCTTTCCTGCCGTGTGTGGTTGAATGGAGCGCTATTCATAGTGGAGACATCTTCCCAGAAGAGATTGAATAAGCAGATGTCCATATACTTATGGTCATATAGTGTACATTGGAGTTCCTTCATTTCCCTTCACTTCCGGCACAAAGATGTAAAACGCTTGCGTGTTCGTGTGACCGTTTGCGTTTGCGTAGGTGCTTCAACCCGGTGGCGCGACTGTAATTTAATTTATGCCCGCTGAGCGCTTTATTAGGAGTGCTGCTACATAATCATTCACGCAATTATCTAATCAGCCAATTGTATGGCAGCGCATAAAATTCAGCTCCGGGGTAACGATCACATCAACCTTCTGAATAAAGGATAAGCTAATCGCAAATTTATATAGATATATATATATATATATATATATTATATATATATATATATATATATATATATATATATATATATATATATAGGGGGGGCATGGTGGCTTAGTGGTTTAGCACTGTTCGCCTCACACCACCCGCCAGGGTCCGGGTTCGATTCCCGTCTCGGCCATGTGTGTGTGGAGTTTGGTGTTTGCATGTTCTCCCCGTGCCTCAGGGGGTTTTTCTCCGGGTTCTCCGGTTTCCTCCCCCGGTCCAAAAAAAACATGCACGGTAGGTTGATTGGCACCTTGGAAAAATTGTCCCTAGTGTATGAATGTGTGTGTGTGTGTGTGTGTGAACCCGGACCCTGGCGGTGTGTCCTGCGATGGGTTGGCATTCCATCCAGGGTGTATCCTGCCTTAATGCCCATAGACGCCTGAGATAGGCACAGACTCCCCCCGTGACCCGAGGGAAGATCGGATAAAGCGCTGTAGAAGATGAATGAATGAATGATTGATGATATGTATAATATATAATAGATATATAGCTAATCCCATATATGTATATTGTGATATATATATATCGCACTAAATACACGCACTAAAGTAAATACATAAATACGAAAGGGGAACGCGACAACGGCAGCAGGTCGACCCGGATGAAGTGATGAATTAAATGGTATTGAATTCACAAGTTTATTTATTTATTTATTTTTGTTGCTGCTGTTTTTTGTTTGTCCGCTTAAGATCCTGCCGGGCAAAATGCATCTACTCCATCGCGATCCGGCAATCCAATTCAGGCGCACTTTAAACCCATTTCCAACCTGGAATGGCTTATGTTGGTTTGTCTGAAAAGGTCACGGGGAAAACAACGCCGGCGTGTCATTCTCGTTAGCGCGCTAGCTACAGCGCAGCAGAGAAAAGGAAAATCGGTCCTCAGAAATCACCAATCAAGCTTCTGGAGCGATTATGAAGCGTACGCGTGTGACCCGGCGCCCCTGCGACGTCCGGCGAGATGAGGACCTTAAGCGTTTCGGACAGCGTTGTTGATTGTACACTTTGCGCTTGCGGTTTATTCATGGCGAGGGGGGGTCGGGGGGGGGGGGGGGCCCGGTGGAGGTTGGAGGATGTTTTTTTTTGTTGCGTTTGCGCTATAGAATATTTACTCTTGCTGTAATGCCGTTTGACATGTGACAGCCGGTTAATCGTCAAGCTGAAAGTGTGACGGATCTAAGCTGGAACACACTCATTAGACACACAGCGGGGGCAGCGTGGGGGTGGGGGGGCATTGTGGTTGGATTGGGTTAACCCTTTAGTGCTCATGTTATCCCGGGAGAAATTGGATAATGGTTTAAAAAGAACCTGTTTTCATTTTTCGCTCTTATCCAGAGCGACTTACAACTGAGGGGGTTAAGGGCCTTGTACTCAAGGGGGCCCTCTAGTGGCAGCTTGGTGGTCATGCTGGGATTTGAACCTGCGATCTTCAGGTCAATGCCTTAAGTACATTCATTCATTCGTTCATCTTCTAGCGCTTTATCCGATCTTCCCTCGGGTCACGGGGAGTCTGTGTCTATCTCAGGACGTCTATGGGCATTAAGGCAGGATACACCCTGGATGGAAATGCCAACCCATCACAGGGCACACACACACACACACACACAGACACACACATTCACACACACATTCACAAACTAGGGATAATTTTCCAATGTGCCAATCAACCCAAACCTACCCCCCGTACCGTGCATGTTTTTGGACCAGGGAGGAAACCGGAGAAAAACCCCCTGAGGCACGGGGAGAACATGTAAACTCCACACACACATGGTCGAGACGGGAATCGAACCCGGACCCTGGCGGTGTGAGGCGAACGTGCTAACCACTAAGCCACTGTGCCTTAAGTGGTGTATCCATAGTAGTGCTCTAGTGCTACACCTAATCCATGCGGTTCTTTCCCAAGTCCGTATTTGGAAGTGAAATGTTCTCTTCACAGGCACGGTGGCGTAGTGGTTAGCACGTTCGCCTCACACCGCCAGGATCCGGAAGTTCAATTCCCGTCTCGGGAATGTGTGTGTGGGAGTTTGCATGTTCTCCCCGTGCCTCAGGGGGTTTTTCTCCCGGGTTCTCCGGTTTCCCCCGGTTCCAAAAAAAAAAACATGCACGGTAGGTTGATTGGCCCTTGGAAAATTGTCCCTAGTGTATGAATGTGTGCGTGAATGTGTGTGTGTGTGTGTGTGTGTGCCCTGCGATGGGTTGGCATTCCATCCAAGGGTGTATCCTGCCTTAATGCCCATAGACGCCTGAGATAGGCACAGGCTCCCCGTGACCCGAGAAGATCGGATAAAACAGGATCGGTAGAAGATGAATGATGAATGCCGAATGCCCATGAATGTTCTCTTCACTAGGAGACCCAAACCTGTGCACAAAAAGCCAGCTCTGTATTACATGGGTCGGAGTGGAAGACCTCCTGCTCTTTTGCGGACCCAATAAAACCCCTATAGGGACGCAACCCAGGACCCTCCTCACTTGATGTAACTTCCCTTAAAGGAATCTCCACACTCAACCCCACCGCTGCCTTTCTACAAAATGGGCTTGAGCTAAGAGAAACAATTTCCTTAACCTTTTTGCACATCTGGATCGCCGTCCACACGACATGAGGAGGATAAACACCAGCCGCCCCTCGGTCCCGCAAACACTTAGGCCAAGGCCGCATTCAGCGTTTATTTACAGAGCCGTGTCAGCCTGAGACAAAGATGAGGAGGTCCAGAGCCTGTGTGTGTATGTATGTGTGTGTGTGTGTGTTTGTTTGTGTGTGTGTGTGTGTGTGTGTGTGTGTGTGTGTGTGCATCTGTGTCTCTGTTCAGCCTTTTGTGCGGATAAAAAAAAAAAAACAAAAAAAAAAACGACCTAAAAATACTAAATGTGATACCCCCTGTAATGTAAAACCCCTATTTATAAAATAGGACAGAGTGATAATGTCACAATTACACGTCCTTACAAAACAACACTCCGCCCCGCTCTTATTACATCAACCTTTTCTTTTATTTACAGCTTTTATCTTTTTTTTTTAGCATTGGTTTATTTTGTTTACGTAGTTTAAGGCTGTGCTTTAGCGACTTTAAGTCGAGCCATAGTGTTAAATAGTTACGGTAATTCAAGGTCCTCACAAAGATACAGTAGTAAATTGAGATTTGGGAACTAAATGTCCCAACAAAAGTGTGTGTGTGTGTGTGTGTGTGTGTGTGTGTGTGTGTGTGTGTGTGTGTGTGTGTGTAAGATTTTGTTTTATTAATGTATATCCTGATAATGAAATGAACATTAAAATAGCAAAACATATTCTTGCTCCTAAAATGATCCTAAAATGTCCTCACATGTACTGTACAGGTGTTTGTGTGTGTGTGTGTGTGTGTGTGTGTGTGTGTGTGGGTTGTGATGTGGTGTGTGTGTGTGTGTGTGTGAGAGAGAGATTTTGCTTTATTAATGTATATCCTGATAATGAAATGTACATTAAAATATCAAAACAATTCTTGTTCCCAAAATGATCATAAAATGTCCTCAGAAGTACTGTACAGGGGTGTGTGTGTGTGTGTGGGTGTGTGTGTGTGTGTGTGTGCATGTTATTAACTCATATATTTTGCAAAATTGTCCCCACCGCCCAAAGTGTGTGTGTGTGTGTGTGTGTGTGTGTGTGTGTGTGTGTTATTAATTCATATGTTTTGCAAAATTATTCACCCCCCCACCACAAAATGTCCAATAATCATAGTGTCCTCACAAAAACGGATTTTGTATTTAAAAAATGCTCCTGCCCAAAAAAAAAACAAACAACAAAACATTTGTTATATTATAGTTAATCTATTTGCACCACTACCAAGTAAATCTGTTTGTAGTTATTAAGGTTTAATTTGAGGTTTGTTGCATGCCCATACATGGTGCTTAATTACTACAAAACCTTGCCCAATCATCATCCTCGAATATATAATGAAAGTGTTAGTGTGTGTTTGTTTATTTGTTTGTTTGTGTGCGTAAGAGAGAGCAAACGGAGAGTGTGAATATTCCGTAGAAGGTGTGAAGGTTATCGGAGCAGCCGAGGTGAAGGTTCTGTACAGAAACCGCCTCGGGACCGACACAGAACTCGTGTCGGATCTATCAATGCGCTCATTTAAATAAGTTCATCCATTGCATTGTAGTCATGTCCTGTGCTGGAGTGAGTGATGCGTTCGATAAACACACAAACGCTGCATTCAAATGAGCTTGAGCGGAGTTAAACGATTCGTCAATATTCTATCCGAACCTCTCCTCATGTCCACATTGTGATCTTTCTGATCTCGCCTTCATCTTCAGACGTCAACACTGGTTAACCACATGCTTGTTCATCATCTCAGGAACGACGGCCACTAATTCATTAAATCAATTAAATAGCATTTTTTAAGCTACTCAACGATGCTGGACGATGCCATGGGGGTGTCGCCAGAACGTCGGGGGTGATGAAGCCAAACAGTAGATATACTGGATGCTTAGGGGGCTTTGGTTTAACGCCTCATCCCACAGGTTTTTGACAGTATAGCGTCTCAGCCCACAGGGTAAGCGCCCCCTGCTAACCCTGAAGCAACCTACTTTTCCCACGTGGTCACCCGTCCAGCAAACATATTCATTCATTCATTCATCTTCTACTGCTATATCCGATCTTCCCTCGGGTCACGGGGAGTCTGTGTCTATCTCAGGCGTCTATGGGCATCAAGGCAGGATACACCCTGGATGGAATGCCAACCCATCGCAGGACACACACACTCACATTCACACACATTCATACACTAGGGACAATTTTCCAAGGTGCCAATCAACCTACCGTGCATGTTTTTGGACCGGGGAGGAAACCGGAGAACCCGGAGAAAAACCCCCTGAGGCACGAGGAGAACATGCACAAACTCCACACAAGACAATCGAACCCGGACCCTGGCGGTGTGAGGCGAAGTGCTAACCACTAAACCACCGTGTCCCCGCAAACATTTAATCTTCAGTAAAAGGTTTTCGAATTGGATCCTGCAACACGTCTCAGAAAAGTGCATTTGAAAACAGCATGAAATGGAAAACACAACAAAGGAAACCCAGGACTGTTGAGAATCCCGTATCAAACACATCCGGGAGAACATTCCTCTCCCGAAACGTCAAAACTCGAGCTACTGTTCTCTCTAAGGAGGAGAGGTGATGCTCCACAGTGAGAGAACATGGCAACCTTTTTCAGATGATTCGTCTGTTTGTCAGGGACGCAACCGTGCCTAGCTTGTGATCTTTCGTTCCAGAGGCCAATGCCTTAACCACTGAGCTACCTCCTCCCCAGCCACCTTCTCCAAAAGCAGATACCTCCATACCTCTGGGCATTGATCTCCTCAAACATTGCTCCCCCTGACCCCAGCTTTGCTCTCCTCCGTCTCTCAGGGCTCAAGGAAGACATGTTTCCACACTCTTTTCAATTCTGGCACCAAGATGCTGGAACGAACCGGTCTCTCCCAACCTCCAGAAGACATCCTGCTTCTTCCAGAGGTTTATAAATTAGCATTTCTTCTGCAATAAACTTTCTTCCAACACATTTTTTTTCCCTCCCAAAAGAGTTTGAGCGGATTTTATTTGATTTTTGTTTTTTAAGTCCATGGAATGTATTTATCAATGGAGACCTCAAAGCACTTCATAAGTCACTCTGGATAAGTCAACGTCTGCCAAAAGCCATAAATGCAAATGCGATATTTTAACACGCTGCCAATAAAGTCCTTTGGAAAAAAAAATAAATAAGAGAAAGTAAAGACTCTGAATTGTATCATATATATATATATATATATATA
>JACRUU010000009.1:972666-975166 GCA_030449085.1 Kryptopterus vitreolus | reverse complement strand
TCACTGTTTTATCGTCTGAGACTCACATGGAGGGTCTGTTGGAGACTCACATGGAGGGTGTGTTCAATACTCACATGGAGGGTCTGTTGGAGACTCACATGGAGGGTGTGTTCAATACTCACATGGAGGGTCTGTTTGAGACTCACATGGAGGGTGTGTTCAATACTCACATGGAGGGTCTGTTGGAGACTCACATGGAGGGTGTGTTCAATACTCACATGGAGGGTCTGTTTGAGACTCACATGGAGGGTGTGTTCAATACTCACATGGAGGGTCTGTTTGAGACTCACATGGAGGGTGTGTTCAATACTCACATGGAGGGTCTGTTGGAGACTCACATGGAGGGTGTGTTCAATACTCACATGGAGGGTCTGTTTGAGACACACATGGAAAGTCTGTTCGAGACTCACATGGAGGGTATGTTTTAGACTCACTTGGAGTTCTGTTCAAGACACGCTTTGAGGGTCTGTTGGAGACTCACATGGAGGGTCTGTTCAATACTCACATGGAGGGTCTGTTAGAGACTCACATGGAGGGTCTGTTTTTGAGACACACATGGAGTTCTGTTCGAGTTTCACATGGAGGGTATGTTTGAGACTCACATGGAGGGTGTGTTCGAGACTCACATGGAGGGTCTGTTTGAGACTCACATGGAGGGTCTGTTTGAGACTCACATGGAGGCTCTGTTTGAGACTCACATGGAGGGTGTGTTTGAGACTCACATGGAGTTCTGTTTGAGACTCACATGGAGGGTCTGTTTGAGACTCACATGGAGGGTGTGTTTGAGACTCACATGGAGGGTCTGTTTGAGACTCACATGGAGGGTGTGTTTGAGACTCACATGGAGTTCTGTTTGAGACTCCCATGGAGGATATGTTCGAGATTCACATGGAGGGTGTGTTCGAGACTCACATGGAGGTTCTGTTTGAGACTCCCATGGAGGATGTTTGAGACTGGAGGGTGTGTTTGAGACTCACATAGAGGGTATGTTTGAGACTCACATGGAGTTCTGTTTGAGACTCACATGGCGGCTATGTTTGCGACTCACATAGAGGGTCTGTTCGAGACTCACATAGAGGGTATGTTTGAGACTCACATGGAGTTCTGTTCAAGGCTCACTTGGAGGATCTGTTCTAGACTCACATAGGAAGTCTGTTTGAGACTCACTTGGAATTCTGTTCGAGATTCGCTTGGAGGGTTTGTTCGAGACTCACATGGAAGTCTGTTCGAGACTCACTCCTCAGCAGGATCCATAGTGCATTAGAGCGTGAGAGCATGAAGGACTCCATCTTGTTGCCGGGTGGTCGTTGGAGGGACGATCGTGTATCGTATTCCTGCATTCGTGAGATGCCGAGATCAGAACTGTGGAGAGCATCAGGGATTTGTAGAAGACGAGATTCCGGAGGTCAGGGAGGTTTAACGCGGCGATGCTATCGCGCCGACACAGGAAGCCGATTCCGCGCTTCCCAATTATAAAACAATTACATTCGGAAAGATAAATGGAATTCGGGACATGTTTTTCCATCACGGCCCCCACAAACCGCCTCTACACCCAATCCCAATCCCACATCATATCTCATTCTCAACGTCTTAGTCACAGAGGCAGCGGGAAAAAACATCAGGCGTGATCGCGGAGAAAAAAACCAATGGAATAAAGAAAGAAAAAAGACGGTCGGAGAGGTGTTTGTTTGTTCGGGAATACCGAGCCGTTTTGAGGGGGCGTATGTTTTCCGAAAGCGACCGACAGACGCACGTTTCAATGATTCATACACTGTTTATTTTCCGACATCTAGAGCGGTAAACAGACGCTCACAGGCTTCAGGGACGTATCTGTCGAATTTTGTAGCTCGACATGAAATATAAGTGGAAACAGTGATTCAAAAACAAGCTCTTTTCTAGGCGGCATTCGCTTTTCATGCACTTTCCAATTTTCCGTTTTTCTCATCCTTTCTTCTTCTTGTTTTCTTATCATTCGTGATAATGAGACCTGTACACGGACGCTCACACCCTGCTCTCTTTTCTCTTTACCACCGGGCGAAGTGCGGCGATCTGTACCCGCGAATAAACCTGCGTCGACCTCTCAGCATGCGCCGGCGTCCGAATTCACACCGAGTCCTCTTTAATATCACGGCTTTTTCTGCAGTTAAAACACAATAGAAGTGGAGCTACAGAGCAGAGGTGGAAAATAACTAATGATACTTACAGCAAGTCCTGCAGTAACCTTATATAAATATATATATATATATATATATATATATATATATATATATATATATAGATATATTATATATACTTATATTACACGTGGTGGTCGGTTCGAGACTCACGTGGCAGTCTGTTGGAGACTCACATGGTGGTCTGTTTGAGACTCACTTAACGGTCTGTTTGAGACTCACATTGTGGTCTGTTTGAGACTCATGTGTCGGTCTGTTTGAGACTCACGTGGCAGTCTGTTCGAGACTCACTTGGTGGTCTGTTCGAGACCCACTTGGTGGTCTGT
>JACRUU010000009.1:962666-967666 GCA_030449085.1 Kryptopterus vitreolus | reverse complement strand
CCACTCTTTTGTGTACATATATTTTATTTATTCATGTATTTATTTATTTATTTATTTATTTATGTATTTGAACCTAATGCTGCTACCATCTTTGTGGCACAGCTCGGAGGTCTCGGAGTCCATCCGAGCGTTCTTGATGACAACGTGTCAAAGTGAAAGTGTCCTCCATCTGTGACATCATCCAACCAGTCATGCGGTGATGTAAGCGGGGCCGAAGGGAGCGCTGACCATCGAGATGATTTGGGTGATGATGACAGAATGAGAGCGGTAGATCGGAACTCTGTGACAGTCAGTTGTGAAGTGAGTGATTAGTCTGCGAGCGTCGGGTCGTGCACATTGATTTATTTGCGTATCTAGAACTCATTAGCCTGAGACGCTCGAATAAAGGAAGAAAGAAACACTCGGAGGATCCAACAGCGATTGATCATTTTAATGCTCAGATAATTCTCACTAATTCAGTTAGGAGGGGACTAAAAAGATGCTTTATATATATATATATATATATATATATATATATATAATATATATATATATATATATATATATATATATATATTCATTCATTCATCTTCTACCGCTATATCCGATCTTCCCTCGGGTCACGGGGAGCCGGTGCCTATCTCAGGCGTCTGGATGGAATGCCAACCCATCGCAGGGCACACACACACACATTCACACACACATTCATACACTAGGGACAATTTTCCAAGGTGCCAATCAAACCTACCGTGCATGTTTTTGGGACCGGGGGGGGGGGGAAACCGGAGAACCCGGAGAAAAAAACCCCCTGAGGCACGGGGAGAACATGCAAACTCCACACACACATGACCGAGACGGGAATCGAACCCGGATCCTGGCGGTGTGTGTGAGGCGAACGTGCTAACCACTACGCCACCGTGCCCTTCTATATATATATATATATATATATATATATATATATATATATATAGATATATATATATATATATATATATATATATATATATATATATATATATATATATATATATATATATATATATATATATATATATATTCATTCATCTCTCTAGCGCTTTATCTGATCTTCCCTCGGGTCACGGGGAGTCTGTGCCTATCTCAGGCGTCTATGGGCATTAAGGCAGGATACACCCTGGATGGAATGCCAACCCATCGCAGGACACACACACACACACACACACACACACACACACACATTCATACACTAGGGACAATTTTTTCCCGAGGTGCCAATCAACCTACCGTGCATGTTTTTTTGGACCGGGGGAGGAAACGGAAACCGGAGAACCCGGAGAAAAACCCCCCTGAGGCACAGGGAGAATGCATGCAAACTCCACACACACATGGCCAGACGGGAATCGAACCCGGAACCCGGACCCTGGTGGTGTGAACGTGCTAACCACTAAACCACTGTGCCTCTCGTGTAATATATATATATATATACATATATATATAGATGATTTGTTTTTCTTGCAGGAGTCTGTAATGCATGACGCATTAATGATTATTAATCTGTACTAATATGGAATCGACAGCCCGTGTGCAACTCGCTGTATATCTGATGTACACAATGAGATCTTAACCTGATCCAGTATGACAATGAACACTGATTACATCCCAGATCCAGTGAAATCTCCACCAAAACATAAATTAAATAAATAAATAAATAAACGATCATCTAGCAAATGTTCACAAAGTACATAATGACCCATAGTGTGTGTGTGTGTGTGTATGTGTGTGTGTGTGTGTGTGTGTGTGTGTATGTGTGTGTGTGTGTTTGTGTGTAAAGGCTAATGCTGTTTGAACCGTGAGGCTTTTATTAAGATGGAATGCAGTTACAGATTTAGCGGCCCAGTCTTTACACACACACACACACACACACACACACACACACACACACACACACACACACACACACACACACACACAGAGTCAGGTGATGCCAGTCTATCACCTCAGTTCTGTCTTGTTTCAACCAGACAACAAATCATGTTATAGTTTAAAACCTTTTCAGCGTAAACGTCTCAAACAGTGATTTGTTCATATTCTACTGCACAGACCATCGCAAAATCATGACCGTCGTGTGTGTGTTAACGCAAATTATCTTTAAAGGCACTAATGTTATTAACATGTTATAACACAGTGTGCGTTACTATGTGAGTGATCTGCTCCTTCACTCTGCGTCGTGTTGTGCGAATCCGAACGAAACCCGAACAACAAATAAATAAATAAACGTTCAGTGCATCCACTCACGCTTCCTAAATTTCCCCCAATGACGCCCCCTAGCTGCGCATTCACAACAGGTACGATCTCCTCGCTATATTAGCGTATATTACCGTATGGAACCTTACGCAAGCGCATCGCATTCCCAAATCCGTATTACTGCAATAAAGCGCATTTTTACTGAACGCAATAAAGCGCTTCCGTATAACCTAAACACCGTATCACCAGTTTATATGGAAAAGCAACCGGAACACAATTCTTAAAGGAGCCACGTCCCATATTTTACACTTCAAACCAACACTAAACAAATAACATTGTCATTAACAAGAAATTACATATTAAAATAATCATTTCCAGAATAAAATAAATATTAAATAATGAATAGTTTTATTAAAGGGAGAGATTTTGAGAGAAATGTATATATATATATATATATATATATATATATATATATATATATATATATATATATATATATATATATATATATATATATATATACAGTCGACCCCTGAAATTCGTCAGGCTGTATAACATATAAAAGGATCAATACATGTGTAGGAATATTTTCTCTTCTCCCTTATAATAAAATCCCATTCCAGGATTTACTCAGAAGTTCCTGCACCTGCCAACTTTTTTTCTATAACGGTGTAAATGCCGAATCCGACGCAGCCGTAATCTCCAGAAACGTATAAATTCAACATTTTGTGGCCTTTTTTATCACTATTTCTGAAAATAAATCTATTATCATTTAGAAATAAACTTCTACAATCGGAAAAAATGCGCCTTTTTTTTTGGAGCAAAAGTGCTGAAAAAGCATCGGCGCACGTGAGATCAGAGCGAAAACAGACACCATCCTTCGCCAATCAATATCTAATAGGTCGGAAAAAGTCCGGATCCACACCCACACACACACCCACACACACACACACACACACACACACACACACACACACACACACACAAACACACACGATAGCACAAAAGGAAAGCAGACAGAGAGGATGAGTATGGAAGTTCAGGGAACGTAAGGATGTCCTCCTACCTTGCTGGCCGCGTCGCTGGGCGTACACCACCACCACGGCCGCGAGCACCACGTAGCACACCGACGTCACAATGTTGGCCATCTGCAGACACACACACACACACACACACACACACACACGGTAAACTTCCGTCCAGCCTGGAATACAAAGCCGGCACTGCTGATGCTGAGTCAACATGAGGAGCGTTCCCGATCCCGCTCCGTCCTTTTTCCCCCTATCCTCTCCGACTGCCTCCTCATCCTCTAGCGTTACTCTGCTCCCTCCCTCCCTCCCTCCCTCCCTCCATCTGTCCATCCCACGTCCTCCATCTGTCCATCCCACCCTCCCTTTCTTCATCACCCTTCCTCCCTCCCTCCCTCTTTCCTTTTTACAAAAGGCTGCTCAGGAGGATCGGCGTCTGCAGGGAGCGCTCACTCCTCTCCTTTCTCACACACCACACACGTGCCTTTAAAGGGCCGAAACGCACCATGACCTCACCCTCGGACCTCTCTGGCCTCGGGGTAGAAAAGACCGAGAGAAAGAGAGAGAGAGAGAGAGAAGAAAGAAAGGAAAGACTCAGTACAATGCCAGCCTCTGTCATGTTTTATGGCCTTTAAGGAAGTACAGTAGGACAAGCCTCGATTCTTCCTCCCGAGGACGTCAATCCCACTCTTTCAGACGGTTTTTTTTTTCTGTCTCGTCCGATAGTTCTTTCCGTCTCTTGTTTCCGGAGCCCCGGAACAAGAACGACACCTCCCAGGGTCTGAGACATTAAAACATGAAAAACACACATTTCTTCCAGGCGCAGATGAACGATATTCCGAAATTTGGGAAAAGAAAGAATTCCCTCTAGCGAGTAACATGAGGATTCAACTTCACTTGCTTCACTTTCATCCTATCAAGAAGCCATTCATTAAAACAGGAAATTGTCACACGCTAACGCTATTTGCGTAGCCTAGCCCATCAAGGCCTTTCATTTATTTAATTTAATTTTTTTCCGAAAAAAATAAAGTACAAATTCCCCCCCACTGGGAAAAAAAGAAGAAGAAGAAGAAGGAAACCCCTAGCGCAGACCCTGACATCGGAACAGATAAAGCGAGCGTGGTGCAGAGATAATATTTGTGTGGTACTTTCATCCGTCCACACATCGAATATGGAGAATGTTTAGCTTTCGGCCTGCTACTTATTATAGCTTAATTTATGTGTCTGCCTGCTAAGCTAGCCTTTTATCACCAGACTGGATTCACTCAGGATTCATCGCACGGAAATTTGCAGCAGATTAGAAACAGACAGCGAGCTTCTTTTTTTTCTTTTTTTTTTTCTTTTTTTTTTTAGTGAGGACATGTGAACTGAATCAATGTTTTTCTTTTAAGACAGAGAGAGAGAGAGAGGGAGGGGGGGGTGTATTTAGTTTCCACAAGTGAGGGAATGTGTAAATTAGCACGTTGGCGTTTATTAGGCTTATTTATGGAACGTGATTCAGGATGTCGTTGTATAAAAGGGTGGAGTCGTTTTTTTTTTCTGATTCATACAGAAAATACAGTGAGTTTTAAAACAGACAAAAAGAAAAGAAATCCAAGGTTAAATCAAGGTCACAATTAGTTTAATTACAAGATGTATCGGATTAATAGATTAATAAGATGAATCGGATCTATTACCGAGTTATCCGCAAGTAAACATTTCCTAAAGACTTTAACGAAGTAACAAATACCTGTATATATATATATATATATATATATATATATATATATA
>JACRUU010000009.1:952666-960166 GCA_030449085.1 Kryptopterus vitreolus | reverse complement strand
CCTCCACAAATACAAACAAACACTTCAGCGATCAAAAGAAAGCATGTTTATTATCCCGATAATAATGTATCTCGTCACTCGCCCGCTTTTATCAGGAATCTCCCCGATTAGCCATCATGCTACAGGGCCCTTACTGGCATCCATTCAACAAACCTGACCTCCATGCTTTGTGTCTAATTGTATGCGAAAGATAGCATCAATCCTGTCGAGGCCTGCCTAACGAGGTGCGGGTGGGGTGGGGTTTTTGGACTCGGAGCCCGAGAACTGCAGGTCTAGTGTTTGCGTATGAATAAACAGCTCGGATCAATAGGCTGTCAGCCAGAGCGTCTCTTTTAGCACCTGTCAAGCGGGTAAATGTGTGTTTAGGTGCGCGGCGAGGGCGGGCGAGCGTGCGTGAGCGTGCATGCATGCATGCGTAGCGCTGTTTGGTTAAGCCGGAAGACCGAGGGGTTCGTAGCCATCTGGATTGCGTAGCACAAGCCCGGACCTGTTCCACACCCTAAAACAAATACGTGTCCGGTCCCCGGGGATGAACCTCTCGACCCCGCCGAGTGTATCAAACCAAAGCAAACAGAGCCCGGGACGGTGGGTGGCAGGACGCCGAGGCCACTCCCTCCTGCTCGAGTCACGCCCGGTTCGAGGGGGGGGCGGTGGGCGGGGGGTGTGGAAGGTGATTTGTCGCTTTTGCACTCTCGGCTTTATTTATACGCAGATCGATACAATATACGTCCCTTATGATAAATTCGTAAAATGATTTGCGAGCCCAGATAGCGCTCTCGTGGCGGAGCGTTAAATATTTTCTGTCGCAGTAATAAAGGGGGGGGGGGTGGATGGGGTACCGATTCATTTACGTGTTGTAATTGATGGAAAGCCGCCGCGGTCGGGTCTTTTACCGAGCGCCTTCGGAGAGATGCCCAACGTTCCGGAGTATTTACCCTGGCTCACCCCGAATGCACCCGCTCTACAGTAAATTAGTTATTGATGGGAAAAGCTCATATGGCCGTGAACTCTATGGGAGTTCGGATTTTCGTTTTTATTTACCCCGGCTCTGAAAATACAACCTTTGTGAATGAGGTTGTTCCTAGACGGCGGGAGCGTGGAGGGGTTGGGGGAAGGGGGTTGTTTGGTTCAGGCTCAACCCTGGCCCACCCTGTGAGTTCAACCACACCGAGCGGTGGCCCATCCCAAATACAGAGAGGCTAAATAAGCAAGAGGATGCAGACAAGACCTTACTTTCCCATCCACTGTATAAGGAAGCCTGTGTGCGCCCCGCTGTATAATTACGCTGCTGTTTAGCGCAATAAAAACATAACTACAAATAGCGGACGCCTGGTTTGACAGGTCAGGACGGGTGGCGTGGGGGAAATAAATAAATAAATAAAAAAAAAATCCCACAGTGTTGGTAAACAAAATGCAAATTGGACAGCTTGTGCGTTTTTTGTTTTTTTTTAGTTTTTTTTTGGACGCCGGCCCGGATTTCTTTTCCCGAACAATGATTTTCGGGGGAAGAGGGAAATTACCTCCAAACGACACCAACACGCCATCGTTGCCTAACGTTTATGAATCCTGCCCTTCTGCTAGAAAAGCTATTACCGGGTACAGAGAGGCAATAATGGCGCCAGAGCCAATTTAAAGTGTTGGAACAGGTTGCCAGACGAATGAATATAACCCGTGATGGCGATCATCATCATCATCATCATCATCATCATCAGCAGCAGCATCATCAGCATCACACTGTGGTGTTTTTTTCTCATTGCAGGGGTCGTCTTTTGGTGAGCAGGAGCTCGATGATCAGTCGGCGACTTGGTGATCCATCAGAGGTGACGGAATGACGCCGGAGATCTGTGACGGAATGATGCGTGTATGCAAATGGCTCGATTTCTGTTTACTTCTTCTGTCCTCTAAAAACTTTTAATTTTTAAATTTTATTTAATTTTATTTTATTTTATTTTATTTTTTTAATTTTATTTATTTTAATTTTTAATTTTTTTTACAAATATTATATAATAAATATATGATTATATTTATTCATTTATATTATATTTATAAACAATTTATATATAAATTTTATAAAAAATTATTTTATATTCCCGGAAAGATCCCAAGGGCCTTTTTTTCACAAAGATATATATTATTCACAAATAATAATAATAATAATAATAATAATAATAATAATAATAATAATAAATAATAATAATAATAATAATAATATAATAATAATAAATAATAATAATAATAATAATATATAATAATAATAAATATAATAATAATAATTGGCAGAAAGTAGCAATCTGTGGGGGTTCAAGCAACTGAGTCCCTGAAGGACATATGGACAAAGCCCTAGTGGTTATTGCGTAGCTATTGTGTAGCATTGCCTCTAGGTGGCGCTATACAACGAAAAAATGTTAAATTCTTTTTCTTTGTTTAAGTGGTAAAACTACGCAATTACAGTGTAAACAGATAACCCATACAGTGTAAACGCACATGCATGCAACTGGTACGGATCCCACCAGTCATCTAATTCCTCCAGTATGAAGTCTAACCTCAAGTAGGCACATCATCCACCGCCCCCCACACACACACAAACCCACCCACCCAATTCAATTACGCTCTATATGCTCTGATTGGACCAAAACAACAACCCATGCATTTGTTTCACTGTAGAAACCGGGCTATAAATAAACCGGAAAGTGTGCGAGCGCGACACTAACAGCTGGGTGTCAGTCTCAGATGAGCTTCAGCGTTGGCGGCTGGCACTAGGAAGGGGGGGGGGTTTAGGCGGCAGGTTTCCGAGCCCTGCAGCAGGCGCGGTAAAAGGTGCCCGTGCCTGCCACCTCGACAGGAAGGCAACATCTGTTCTTCTGACAAACCGGCGAGTAGCAGCCAATAAATTACTGCGCCGTATGGATGCTTGACTAGCATAATTTTGAAAATAACACCACACAACCCACCCCCTGAAGGAAATATGAAAATATGAGGATGCCATTTATATATATATATATATATATATATATATATATATTATATATATAGACGTGAACATCAAGTGAACGTCTCCTGACTTTTAACATGCAGGGAAACTCAGCGCGACTCCCTGAAGCGAGCCAACACTGCCACTTTGTCATTCACAGAGTGCTTTCTGTGAGTCACTGAGCGCAGGTGTCAACAACACAACCCTGTGTGTGTGTGTGTGTGTGTGTGTGTCTGCTACTTCATTCATCTCCTCCTAATAGCCCTCGGAGAATCCTGACACGTGGTGGATAACTGTATATTCTCTTCTCCTGTGCATATATAGACGTCGCTCGGTCAAGCTTCGGATCGCGTCGCCCGGTGGCGAACGTGTCATTCTAGGAAAAACCCATTTCAAGACCAATATGTTAAGAAGCCCGTGAGGCCTGAAGTGCAGCGTCAAGACGTCCACGAGCATTCAGGAAGCATGGAGAATTAGGAAGATACCAAGGGGTAACCATTGCTGGGTTTGGGGGGGGGGGTGGAGGGGTTTGCGAGACCTCATCAACTCCGTGACAGAGTCATTAGGACGTTATTCCCAGTTCGCCTGCTCCTCGAAATGGTACGCTGGGAAATATTCCATCAGTAAAGGACGCTTAAGCTCGCCTGGCACTGACACGGGGTGGAGAGAAGGAATGCCGAAAGGAGGGGGGATAAAAACGACAAACGAATAAAGGAAGCAACAGGAGGCAGAAGTCGAAAAGTCTGGATTGTGACACGAGTCTGACGGACGCTTCATGCATTATCTATGATTGGACTTTCTTCTGGTTTTAAACGCTCTCAGAATCGCGTCTGGTGGAACCTAACTAGGCGATGTTTAATTCTACAACTTGGCAACCCTTTTTTTTATGTTGCACCGCCCCATTTTACAGGACGGGGTTTTTTTTTTTTTTGGAATGAAGCAGACCACATGAACGGCCGCCCAGAATTCCAGATCTCACCCCATGCTATATTTTCCCCCTGCGGAGAAGAAACTGCCCCCGCCGGTGCTTTATTCCTGTGTAATAAAGTATACAAGCTACATTATGTACATTTCTTTTATTGACTTAACGTTATTAAAAAAAACGAATAAAGAAATGTTCAGCGCATCCACTCACACTTCCTAAATTTCCCCCAATGACGCCCCCTAGCTGCGCATTCACAACAGGTACCATCTCCTCACTATATTAGCGTATATTACCGTACGGAACCTTACGCAAGCGCATCGCATTCCCAAATCCGTATTACTGCAATAAAGCGCATTTTTACTGAACGCAATAAAGCGCTTCCGTATAACCTAAACACCGTATCACCAGTTTATATGGAAAACAACCGGAACATAATTCTAAAGGAGCCACATCCCATATATTACACTTAAACAAACACTAAACAAATAAACATTGTAATTAACAAGAAATTACTATTAAAATAATCAATAATTGTATTAAAGATTTTTGAGAGAAATGTATATAATTATGTTACAGTTAGAGTAACATGAAAAGTATTCATTTATGGAACATTGAGGTGTTAAGGGCTTTTTGCTGAAGGCCCTACATGATAGCTTGGTTGGTGGTGGTGGGATTTGAACCTGATATGTTTATACTCGAATCCATAGATTAGATCATTATTTTTATGTCCTTTGATTGGTCCGAGAGCTCACAAACTGACAAAATGAAGAAACATTTCCCATTGCGTTCCCATAAAGAACGCCCCCCCCACCCTTCCCATAGACCCCGGGACAGTGGGATTAAAGTGGTATATTGATGCCTGTAATAATCCTCTATATACGGCTGTGAGTGAAACGGCCCTATTAAACAAATCATTACGCGCGAGCTTCTCCAGCACACAAGCCAGAAGGCTCGAACGCGAACGCTGCGACTCGAGAGCATTCTCTCGCTTCCCCTTTTAACTCGTGCCAAACGCTATTGTTCCTCGCTGCGCGAACCGTGTTCACTTTTCCATCGCAGCCGCTCCGACTTTCATTTCGGATTTCATTTCGCAGAACTGCAGGATAAGCGTCGGCATCCCGCGCCCCTGCCAGGCGCCGCCATTACAATACCGCGCCTGGAAACTGTCGCGTCTGCACCCTTGGAGAGGATTGTTTATTTATTTATTTATTTATTCATTTATTTTGTGGGTTAGAAGGGAACGGTGGCAAGCGGATAGTACGTTCGCCTCACACGCCAGGGTCCGGGTTCGATTCACGTCCGGCCACGTGTGGGGGTTCTCCGGTTTCTCCCTTGTCCAAAAACATGCACGGTAGGTGTTGGCACCTTGGAAAATTGTCCGAGCGTATGAATGTGTGTTTGTGTGTGAATTGAGTGAGTGTGGTGTGTCCTGAGGGTTGACATTCCATCCAGGGTATATCCAGCCTTAATACCCATAACGCTGAGATACCCCGTGACCCGAGGGAAGATCGGAAAAGCGTAGGAGCAGGGTCAGGAGGAGAGGAGGAGAGAAGGGAAACCAGGGAAGCGGAGGAGAGTAGGAGCCGAGCAGGGCAGGACAGGGTAGGAGGAGGGGAGGAGGAGGAGGAGCAGGATCAGGGGCAGGAGCAGGGGCAGGAGCCGGGGCAGGAGGAGGAGCAGGGGCAGGAAGAGGAGGAGGAGCAGTGGCAGGAAGAGGGGCAGGAGGAGGAGGAGGAGCAGGGGCAGGAAGAGGAGCAGGGGCAGGAGCAGGAGCAGGAGCAGGAGCAGGGGAAGGAGCAGAGGCAGGAGGAGGAGCAGGATCAGGGGCAGGAGCAGGGGCAGGAGCCGGGGCAGGAGGAGGAACAGGAGAGGAGGCAGGAGCAGGAGGCAGGAGGAGAGGGGCAGGAGGAGGAGGAGGAGCAGGGGCAGGAGCAGGGGCAGGAGGAGAAGAGCAGGGGCAGGAAGAGGAGGAGGAGCAGGGGCAGGAGAGGAGCAGAGGAGGGAGAGGAGCAGGGAGGAGGAGGAGCAGAGCAATGGCAGGAAGAGGGGCAGGAAGGAGGAGAGCAGGCAGGAGAGTGAGCAGGAGGCAAGGGGAGGAGGAGGAGCAGTGGGAGGAGCAGCTGGAGGAGGAGGAGGAGCAGTGGGAGGAGCAGCTGGAGGAGGAGGAGGAGCAGTGGGAGGAGCAGCTGGAGGAGGAGGAGCAGGGGCAGGAAGAGGAGGAGGAGCAGGGGCAGGAGGAGGAGCAGGGCGAGGAACAGGAGAATGAACATGGTGCATTAGAGTGCAACTGATATTGGAGAATCTCCACATCGTCTGCTTTGGAATTAGATTATTGATTTGGTTCGGCCTCTCCATCACTGCCCTCAAATCCACGACCATGGCAGCTCTTTACCCATCTTATCTTACAGCATCTATTCCACACAGAATGGAAACTCTGATCGTCTCGCGCGGAGAGGAAAAAAAGAGGAAAAAAAGACGAAGCTGATTGGTGTCAGCGCGAGTTACTTTGTGATGTCACAGAATGAGAATCCGTGCAGAGAGTGAAGTGTTTTCTTACGTGATGATGAATAGAACGTTTTTTTAAACATTATTAGTGTTTACAATCAATTCTAATGTATTAATGAGCAGTGATTAGTCGCTGTGATCAGTGGTGAGTGTGATTGGATGGGTTTTTAGTGGTGATCATTGATTGGGCGGGGGTTATTATTGGTGATCAGTGATTAACTGTTGTGATCAGTGATTGATTGGGGTTTTAGTGGTGATCAGTGAGTGGTTGTTGTGATCAGTGATTGGTTTAGGGTATTATTAATGATCAGTGATTGGTTCAGTGATCAGTGATTATTGATTGGTTGTTGTGATCAGTGGTGATTAGTGATTGGTTTAGAGTATTATTAGTGATCGGTGATTGGTTGGGGTATTATTAATGATCAGTGATTGGTGTTCAGTGATATGTTGTTGTGTTCAGTAGTGATCAGTGATAGGTTGGGGGTATTATTAGTGATCAGTGATAGGTTGAGTGTATTATTAGTGATCAGTGATAGGTTGAGTGTATTATTAGGGATCAGTGATAGGTGGGGTTATTATTAGTGATCAGTGATAGGTTGGGGGTATTATTAGTGATCAGTGATAGGTTGGGTATTATTAGTGATCAGTGATTGGTTGGGGCTATTATTAGTGATCAGTGATAGGTTGGGGTTATTATTAGTGATCAGTGATAGGTTGGGGTTATTATTAGTGATCAGTGATAGGTTGGGGTTATTATTAGTGATCAGTGATAGGTTGGGGTTATTATTAGTGATCAGTGATAGGTTGGGGTTATTATTAGTGATCAGTGATAGGTTGGGGGTATTATTAGTGATCAGTGATAGGTTGGGGGTATTATTAGTGATCAGTGATAGGTTGGGGGTATTATTAGTGATCAGTGATTGGTTGGGTATAATTGGTCATCAGTGATTGGATGGCTATTATTAGTGAACAGTGATTGGATGGAGGTATTATTGGTGACGAGTGACGGGTTGTTGGTGATCCGTGATTGGTTTAGAGTATTATTAGTGATCAGTGATTCGTTGGGGGTATTATTAGTGATCATTGATAGGTTGGGGGT
>JACRUU010000009.1:920166-947666 GCA_030449085.1 Kryptopterus vitreolus | reverse complement strand
GATGAGGAGGATTTGATGAAGCCCGAGGAGTGAATTGGCGACGCAGGTGACTAAACGCTCACCTGTCCAAGGTCAAGTAACTCCTCCACCACTTAAACTCAAGCTATAACATCCTAATATTCATGCATTCATTTATTCTTCTTCTACCCCTTTATCAGATCTTCCCTCGGGAACCTCTATGGGCATTAAGGCAGGACACACCCTGTATGCTAACCCATCACAGGACACACACACACACACACACATTCATACACTAGGGACAATTTTCCAAGGTGCCAATCAACATACCGTGCATGTTTTTTTGGACCGGGGAGGAGGAAACCGGAGAACCCGGAGAAAAACCCCCTGAGGCACGGGGAGAACATGCAAACAACACACATGGCGAGACGGGAATCAAACCCCCGACCCTGGAGGTGTGAGGCGAACGTGCTAACCACTAAACCACCGTGTCCCCAACTCCTATTATAATAATAATAATAATAATAATTATTATTATTATTACTATTATTGTTATTATTATTATTATTTATTATTATTATTATTATATTATTATTATTATTCTTATTATTATTTATGATTGTTATTATTATTGTTATTATTATTATTATTATTACTATATTGTTATTATTTTTATTATTATTATTATTATTATTATTAGTTATATTGTTATTATTCTTGGTTATTATTATTATTATTTATTATTATTATTATTATTTTTATTATTATTATTAATTATTAATATTATTATTATTATTATTATGATGATTGTTATTATTATTGTTATAATTTATTTTTTATTTTTTATTATTATTATTATTATTATTATTATTATTTATTATTATTTTATTAACGTGGATAAAAAAAAGAGAAAAAAATAAAAGATTAAAACCCGAAAATTTCTTACGAATTACACATTTATTTTTTTCGAATTTGCTATTCGTCTTCTTGCGCAATAACGTCAAACATCGTTAATTAGGACCGCCCTGCGCGATCGAGGCGAGGATGACGTCATGCAGGTAGGAATGAGTCGGCCGGTAATCGCGCATCAGGCGTCGCGTGGGTTCAATCCGTTTGTGTGGAAGGTAATGAGATTCCGCCGTATAAATAATTGAAATCAGACTTTAATCAACAGGAGACTAATCTTCTCTTGTACTTGTTTGCCGAGCGAAATTCTAAAAGTGATTAACGTTCAGGCAAACAAGTCTTTATTAAGAAGCGGTTTGCATATAAAAGCATCTCTCTCTCTCCCTCTCTCTCTCTCCCTCTCTCTCTTTCTCTTTCTCTGTCTCTCTCTTTCATTAACTTTTCATGTATCATTGTGTTGTCTTTACGAAATTGTCGGGCCGCGAAAGAGCTTGAATAAAATATGAGTCCGTGCAAGTTTTTATTTAGTGATTTTTTTTCGCACCTCCTCCCTTCGCCTTCGTCTCTTCCCAAAAACTTTTCTTTCCCTTGGAAGAAAAGACGAAACGCAATATTTGTAGCCGCTCTGATGCTTTGTTTTATTCGGTTCTCCTCCTTCCAGCGAGAAGTTCGCCGCCATTTAAACGAGTTTTTCCAAGAACTAAATGTTCTTTTTTGTATACGGTCTGGAAGAGTGTTTAGACACCAAGAACCCCCATTTTGGGTGTTTTTTCAGAAGGGGGCGGGGCCAGTGACACACATGACATCATCAAAATATCCAGCATCCGACTCCTGTCGATGTGCCGAGCGGTTAGACATGTCACATGACCCTGTGTCTGCGTTTCGCAGATTTTTCACATTTGTGGCCATGTGACGCTACGCAGCAGTCATATGATCATGACCTGATCCATCTCACCTACGAGTGGATATGTCACATGTGCATGTCGGGCGAACACGGGGCCGGACAGCAGAGCGTCAAATTTCCCCATTCATTCTCTATGGATGCCGGAATGTCGCAGATTTCCCAAAATTCCGAACGTGTGTGGGATTCGGGAGGTATATGATGGTGATCCACTCCGGAACCCCTACGAGTGGATTTGCCATATGTGCATGTCGGACGCTCACAGGCCCGAACTGTGAGTCACGAAATTACACCCCCATTCATTTTCTATGGGAAAAAATCCCGCTTTTTGGCCCCGGGTTCGGAATTCCGCAGGGGCGATTCCTTATAAAAGTAACAGCACGACTCACACCATCGGGACGCACGATATGAGGTATGATTCGTGACGATCGGACAAAACAAGCTGGGATAAGTGACGAAATCAATCATCGCAGAACAACCTAAAGATCCACCATGTTAGTGAACATCTCACGAATGGATCACCATCACCAAGCTGCCTCTAGTGGGGCCCTTAAACAAGGCCCTTAACCCTCAATCGCTCGGTGGTAAAGTGGCTCTGGATAAATGCTGTGAATTTGTGTTGGGGAACTTTTCCAACAAGAAGTGAAAAAGCAGATCAAAAATGACTTTTATTTTATTTATTTATTTATTTGTTTGTTTGTTTTGTTTATTTGTTTTTATTTATTTATTTATTTATTTATTTTTTGGGGGACAAAATCAAACAAGCCAATTTAAAAAAAAAAATTACATCACATAGCAATTACGGAAACATTTATTTATTTATTATTTATTTATTTACTTGTTTTATTTGTATTTGATTGGTTATTGTTGTTCACATAAATCACTGGAGGCTTTTTATTTATTTATTTATTTATTTATTTATTTATTTATTTATTTTTATTTTTTTTTAACATGAATTGTATTTTTTTTTAAGTCCTTTTCGTGACAATAAAAGATTAAATCTAAAACAACAGAGCTCCAGCAATGAGCTTTGGGAATATTGGGGAATGCAGATCAAGCACGCACGCACACACACACACACACACACACACACACACACACACACACACACACACACACACACACACAACACGCTCGATATACGTCTGGCTGAATATGACTAGCAGCTGTTTTTTTTTTTTAATAAATAATAAAATAAATAAATAAAGTAAATTTTGGTATTGCTGTATTATTAAAGCGGGTTTATCCAGTGACCTTTTGGCGGACGGCGAGGTTTTGGGGTTTACACGCGTTGGCATCAGAAGGCCGTCCACAGCACGAGACGGGGAAAAAAAGAAAGAAAGAAACACTCGTCCTGTCAATGTAATTAAATAAATAAATACATACATACATACACTTAACAATAAATAAATAAATAAAAGCCGAGCGAGGCTGCCAGAGCTGCACTCAAGGCATCCTTGCCTGAATCCGGTTTCATATTATCATGGATGAAAGGGAAACCTCCGTAAATGGGAACGAGATGGATCCTCCAGCTCCGGAGAGATCCACCAGGGACCGGAGACGAGAGGAAAAAAAAAAAAAAAAAAAAACATTCCAGGTTCACAAAAAGCACGGCCTGTTTTGCAAGTCATCCAGGGTTTTTTTTTGGGAGGAAACTTCAGGGCAGAGGTAAAGAGAAGATTACGACCACAAGCAGCCCGCAAGCCGCTGCATATCAGTGGCACTGGAGCGAATGGGGGAAAAGCGACGGTACGCCAGGTTCTAGGTTTACAAACCGTGCCGGACGAGACCAGCCACATCAAAGAGATTTACGCAGGAATGCCACACACACACACACACACACACTGTGTATATATATATATATATATAAATGTATGTGTGTGTGTGTGGGCACGGTGGCTTAGTGGTTAGCACGTTCGCCTCACACCACCAGGGTCCGGGTTCGATTCCCGTCTCGGCCATGTGTGTGTGTGGAGTTTGTGTTTTTGTTTGCATGTTCTCCCCGTGCCTCAGGGGTTTTTTTCTCCGGGTTCTCCGGTTTCCTCCCCCGGTCCAAAAACATGTACGGTAGGTTGATTGGTACCTTGGAAAATTGTCCCTAGTGTATGAATGTGTGTGTGTGTGTGTGAGTGTGTGTCCTGTGAAGGGTCGGAATTCCATCCAGGGTGTATCCTGCCTTAATGCCCATAGACGCCTGAGATAGACACAGACTCCCCGTGACCCGAGGGAAGATCGGATAAAGCGCTAGAAGATGAATGAATGAATGAATGTGTGTGTGTGTGTGTGTGTGTGTGTGTGTGTGTTGGAGTGGTCCATTAATTTGGAAAAGTGTGCACTTGTCTGAAGGAACAGCAGGATTAGTGAAAAGGAAAACCGAACGAAAAAAACAAGGACGCCGAAAACAGGTGGGGAAAAAAAACACACTCTAGACGTGATAAATCGGAGGACGGAGGGTGACGATGAGTGGGGGAGCGGCACGCCAAGGTTGACGTTCTTTGTTAATCCCGGGCCAGCGGAATCCCTCCGAGACAGATCCTATTGCCGAGGAAATTTAGAGGCATGCAATGGGGGACAAAACAAAACCTTACCGGAGATGAGGAAGATTATTCACCACGCCACACCTGCATCCGAACAATGTTCCGTATATGAATAGACAAGTACCCAGGGCTTTTTCTTTTCTCTTTTTTTTTTTTTTCTTTTTTTTTTTTCCTTTTCCTTCTCGGCGAGGGCTACAGTAACCGTGTAATGGAGATATCAAAGGCCTTGGGAGGCTACTATTGTAATGGATAAGTCAAGCTAAATTTCCTTAATCAGAGGGATTAGTGGGATCAGTGGGATCTTACTCTGTAAGAGCAGCGAAAGATGATTCGCTTTGGGCGGCGAATTTTTTTTTTTTTTCTTTCTCAGAAACACTTTCAATCCCAACCTGACAATTTTTAAGCACTTAAACAAATACTCCAAACTGAAAAAGGACAAAAAAAAAAGAAGATATACTTCGCAGGCATCCTTTCTTTGGATACTTATACGCTTTTACCTGGAGCTAGAACTAATTACACCAGTCACCAGATCCGACATCAGTGGGATCGCGATGTCGGATTCGTCAGGAAGGTCCTCAGTTTTTTTATTTATTTATTTATTTATTTTATATATTTTTCTCCTGGTTAGATATTAGAGAAGCGACATTTCGGTCTTTTGTGTACGCAACTTCCGACCGTGGAAAGGGCATTACTCATTATCGTTTTGTATTATGGTTTAGAAAGCACACATTTCTCAAGGTCCTCGCAATGTTTCTTTACGATCCTACACACACACACACACACACACACACACATGCATGGAATGGCGCATTCTAGCTCGTTACGAACAAACTTACACTTACACAGGAGTTACGATGGTTGGATTTTTTTAGTACTAAGTGCTAATTTTCCTACTATATGTTGGAATGGACTCGCGCTTCTCCCGTCAAATTCCTGCTGTATGGACCGGGTGTGTCGGTGTTAGAGAGCGGATTTATTTCTGTTTATTTGGTATCCAATTTGATCTCCTTTTTTTTCTCTCAGACTGCGTAGACAAATTCACGGAAATGCAGAGCGCATTTCACTTTGCAATTAGCAATAAGCATTTTTTATTAAAAATAAGTAAATATAAGAGAAATAAAAAAAAACAAAACAAAAAAAAACGGAAACAATAATAAAAAAACAATCCTTCAACATCACACACGTTTATTCACGGCTTCCTTTCTTTACTCAGATATCAATAATAATAATAATAATAATAATAATAATAATAATAATAATAATAATAATGATAATAATAATAATAATAATAACTAATAATGATAATAATAATACAACAATAATAATAATAATATTAAGATAATAATATAATAATAATAAGTAATAATAATAACAATAATAATAATAATAATAATGTGAATAATATCAATAATAATAATAATTAGAATAAAATATAATAAATAAATAATAATAGATAATGAAAATAAAATAATAAATAATAATAATGAAATAATGATAATAATAATAATAATAATAATAATAATAATAATAAAAATAATATAAATAATAATAATAACCTAACAATTCATAATCAACAATAGTGAATAATAATATAATAAATAAATAATAATAAGAATAATAATAAGATAATAATCCTAATTAATCATAATGATGATGCAATAATAATGATAATAATGAATCATCCTAATAATCAATAATCCCCTCCTACCTATAATCATATACTACCCTATCTCCTGAATAATCTCCTCCATCGACGGGCATAATAATAACCCCTAATAACCCTCCTAATCCCCCCCATCCTCCTCCTAATAACCCTCCGATCCTCCTCATGATGCTGCAATAATAATAATAATAATCCTACCCTAATAATAATAATTCCTGATAATAATATAATAATCCTCCAATATAACCTCCTAATAATAATAATAATCCCCCTGATGCTGATGCTGATTCTGATGATGCGGGCTGCTGCGACCTAATACCTCCTAATCCCCTAATAATCCTAATCCTAACCCCCCTTTTTAATCACTAAACAACCCAAAGACGAAACCACTTGACGCACACATCCGGCAATTAACAGCGTCCGTGTGCAAACATAGCAAAAGTTGCGTTTTATGCCGTTTAAAACAGCGTCGTTATTTTAAAACATTTTTAAAGAATATTTGGTATAATATTTCATGCCCTTTGCCGAGTACAGTTTCACTAATATTAATAATCATACGTTCGCCTAAAACATCCAAATTAACGCATGTTAATTAGAGAAAGAAACACTTTAGATTAATTTACGGTACAGAATTATATTGCGAATAAGTTGCGATGAATCCCCTCCCCCCCATCGCCCCCATCCCCCCTCCGCCCCTGCCCCCCTGGCCCCGCCCACGTCCCCCTTCCCCCCTCCTTCCTCCAAACACTGTAGCATTAAGTCCAATTAAAGCTCAGGTTTTCACTCCAGTGGATTCTTCCTCCATTATGCATCACTTTCCTTCAGGGTTTACAGAAGTGAGTCACGGCCGTTCAAACGCCGATGATACGAAGACAAACATTACACGCGTTTCCCTGCCTATATTTAGATCGCTACAGCAAAGTGTGTTTGTGTTTGTGTTTGTGTTTGTGTTTGTGTTTTCTATACTGTACATATTTGCAATGCATGTCGTGTATAAAACACACTGGGGATCATATTCCAGGGCCAGATGGTGCTTTAAATTGTATTTTTATTTCAGCTGCAGAGAGAGAGAGAGAGAGAGAGAGAGAGAGGGAGAGATAGAGAGAGAGAGAGAGAGAGAATGTGAAAAGTGCTGAATGGAAGTCATTTGAGAAATCAAGGCAGAAGAAGAGAGAATTAAACGCTCTCAGCTTTTTCAAATTAGAGCGAGCAGTCGACGGTATAAATGACTTTTCCTACAGCGGAATCATTACGTCCGAAGCTGATGGCTCGTTGGGAAGAGGGCGGGAAAAGGAAGCCAAAGCTGCGACGATTCTCGCTCAGGCATGCTAAGTGACGGCGAGTCGAGTCGTACGTGGTTTAGATAATTACCCCAGCTGCTACAGACGGACCCCGGGATCGTCTCGGACGCTTTTTCCTTCATTAGCGTTATAATGTGTAAATGCAGCTCTTCATTATGAAGGCTTTATTTATTTATTTATTTATTTATTTATTTATTTATTTTATTTATTTGCCTAATCAAATTGCACGCTATTATCCGTTAAAAGACAAATGAAACGGCCTCATATTCCATCCCTGCTGCTATTTGTACTCGCATCTGGCTTGCATAGACCATCGGTTGGCGTACTCGTCCTCGGCGTATACAAGTGCCATCTGCTGCTCCTGGGCTGAGTCGAACCCTCATGCAAGATTAGGCAATAGAAGAAGTTCTGGACCTTTCCGAATAAAAAAAAAAAAAAAAAACTCTAAAAAAACTAAAAAAAAAAATATTAAAAAAACGTTACAAAAACTAAAAAAAAAAAACGTAAAAAAACAAAAATGTAAAAATGTAAAAAAACAACCTAAAAAAGTGTAAAAACGTTAAAGAAACGTAAAGAAACGTAAAGAAACGTAAAGAAACGTAAAGAAACGTGAAGAAACGTAAAGAAAAAAACGTGTTTTTAAAAAACGTAAAAAAATGTTTAAAAAACTTTAAAAAGCATAAAAATGCGTAAAAAAACATTAAAAAAACGTTACAAAAACTTAAAAAAACCGTTTAAAAAAAACTTAAAAACGTAAAAAAAATAATAAAAAAGCGTAAAAACGTAAAGAAACGTAAAGAAACGTAAAGAAACGTAAAGAAACGTTAAAAAAAACGTTTAAAAAAAACGTAAAAAAATGTTTAAAAAACTTTAAAAAGCATAAAAAAGCGTAAAAAAAAAACATTTAAAAAACGTTACAAAAACGTAAAAAATGTTTAAAAAAAAAAAAATGTAAAAACGTAAAAAAAAAAAAAAAGCGTAAAGAAACGTAAAGAAACGTAAAGAAACGTAAAGAAACGTAAAGTAAAGAAATGTTTAAAAAAAAAAAACGTATTTTTTTTAAAAATTTTTTTATGTTAAAAAAAACTTTACAAAGCATAAAAAAGCGTAAAAAAACGTAAAAAAAAACGTCAGGAAGGAGGTAAAGTAAAAACGATCGCTAATGTACCCGTCTGGCATCACACGTCTCCGCGATCGACCCTCTGCAAACCCTCTGCAAACGTAATGAATCATCTGCAGCCCAGGATTCACCATTCGCATGCAACAGACCGGACCTGGAACGTGCAACATTACCGCGATTTGTTTACCCTTTTTTTTATCTTTTCTTTTGATCCTGATGTAAAATCCTCCTCGAAAACATCCTGAAACGCCCACATAGTGTCTGTCTTGTCTCCAAGCACATTCCAATTACAGAGATTAAAATAAAAACCACCCCGGCGATAACGAATTGCGGCGAGAAGATCTTTTTGTTTTTGAAATAATTCCGATTGCGATAGTTAAACGGAGCGACTGCCAGCGTCGGATGCCAGTTACATTCCAGATGTTTTGTTTGTGATAATGCGCTTTTAATTACCATCCCTGAAGTGCGATGACTTGAACCGGGAGTTAACACCAATCACAATCACCCCCCCCCCCCTCAAACCACCACCACCACTATACACCCCCTCCTTTCTTTTTCTAATTTTACAGCTGAACAGGCAAATTATAAATCTCAGCCTAAGGAGCCTGTCACATAGTAAACTCATCACGGAGCGAAAAAAAAATCATATTTTTATTATTTTCTCACAAAACGACTGGAAAAATGTAAATGGCTGTAAAGGGAATAAAGCACACGATGTCTTTACTATAAATATACATCCTTAATATGACCTGTTTTAGAGTCATATATTTGAATATATTACTATATGAGTGATCTGCTCCTTCACTCTGCGTCGTGTTGTGCGAATAAACGAAACCCGAACAATAAACGAATAAATAAACGTTCAGTGCGTCCGCTCACGCTTCCTAAATTTCCCTTGAATGACGCCCCCTAGCTGCGCATTCACAACAGGTACGATCTCCTCGCTATATTAGCGTATATTACCGTATGGAACCTTACGCAAGCGCATCGCATTCCCAAATCCGTATTACTGCAATAAAGCGCATTTTTACTGAACGCAATAAAGCGCTTCCGTAAACCTAACCTAAACACCGTATCACCAGTTTATATGGAAAAGCAACCGGAAAACAAACCGGAACATTTCTTAAAGGAGCCACGTCCCATATTTTACACTTCAAACCAACACTAAACAAATAAACATTGTCATTAACAAGAAATTACTATTAAAATAATAGAATAAATATGAAATAATTGATCATTTGATTAAAGAGACATTTTGAGAGAAATGTATAGAATTATAACATCTGTTACAGTGAGAGTATTACAAACATGAGAATGATTCATATACGGAGGATTAATCATGATTAAATATTCGAATCGATTGACAGCCCTAATTAATCCTAATCCAATTAACTTTGCCTAACGAATGCATCTAGGCTGAACATGCTCCATATAGATTAAAGATGATCAGTCTGTTCATATACTCGCGGAGGGAGGGGGTGCGGGAGGGGGGGGGGGGGGGGGGGGGGGTAAAATAATTCCCCGAAAAACTGCTCCTGATCGGCGTTTCTTTTCTGGTAAAACGTCTATAAATGTTCCGATCCCTCCAGACGTCGAAATGAAATGCAAAATTCATATATTCCCGACCTATTCCGAGCTCCTTCCCTCCTAAACAACACTCCACGCCGCTTCACTCGGCTCCCGTAATTGAGGAAAAGGTTAAGGACATGTCGCTCTGCCTCTGGCTGGCCCCAGGCGGGGCTTTGGATTCTCGCCCAAGACCTTTTGCATAAATGTGCTCGGCTGAAGGAAACGATGACCTTTCGCTCTGGAACGAGCCGCGAGACATTCAACCAGGCATTTGCCGCGAAAGGGTAGAGCGCCACTCGCCAAAAGGGTACTCGCCAACGCCGAGTGCGTGTAATTACACAGATACATGCTGCATTAGGATCACGCCATGGGACGATATTTCACCGGGTGAAACGGATGCCCGACGTGCCGGGAGGTAAAAATACAATACAACATATCGAGGTACGGTTTTCCATTTTGGCGGAATTACGAGGCTGCAACAATGCCGAAAGGGATAAATCCCAGTCCTCTCAGTAAATTCCTTACCGTCAACTTGCACGGGTCTCAGTTCCCCTCCCCCCCCCCCATCCAAAAAAAGAGAGTAGAAATAATTAAAAAAAGAGGTAGAAATAATTAAACACAGGTCTTTCCAAATTCAATCCTGCAGACCCCCTGAGCGGAATCCGGATCCTGTTTCCATCCGACTTTCCAAGATCTGGATCAGGTGTGTCGGAGTGGAGACAATTATGGAGTCTCCGGGATAAATAAATAAATAAATAAATAAGTAAGTGTTGGCGGAGTAACTAGGTAATCTGCAATTCTTCAAAAAAATAAACACCTTCCAACAGCAGACACGGGTTACGCGTGGAATGAAGAACGTTCCTGGTCTGAATCCGAACCGGGATAGGAGATTTTCCAGGGACCTCGTACTCGAGTGGGAATGTTGGCGTTAGTTGTTGGCGTTACTTTCGCCATCTCGGGGTCCGGTGGAGTTTTCCTTACTATCTGTATAAAGTTTTGCATGGGTTTCTTCGAATAAATTAAAGAAATTAACGTTAAAAGAAAAATGACCGGAGTAAAATAAATATGAAATGTATATAATATAATTAAATATATAAAATATAATTACAAAATCGGGTTACAATTAGTTACAGTATTTATAAACATGAAAAGTATTAATTTAGGCTACATTAATTAATAATTAATAAAGCGATATTCTTCGTCATGGCGCCGGAGCAAAGGTTAAAGTAGCTATTTACATTCTTATAGGATTGATACATTATTAGCGCACCAATTTAAACCAATCGAGGCACGTCTTTTCTCGTGGCCACGCCCACTTTTTTCTACGCAATCGATCCCACTTTGGCGACTTGTAGCTAATAAACAATGCTTTTTTCATTCATCCGTTCATCTTCTAGCGCTTTACTCTTTTATCTTCCCTTCCCCCCTGGGTCATCTAGGGATAAAGAAAAAAAAAAAAAAAAAAAAAAATCCGATCTTTCCCTCGGTTCACGGGGATCCGTCCCATCTCTCCTTCACCAAAGAGTCCGCCTGTCCCTTCTCAAGGGCCGTGTCTATGGGTCTGGGCTTAAGTCTGTGCCTGTGGGCATTCCGCCCAGGATGCACCCTGGAACCCATCACAACCCTCACACACACACACACACCACACACCACACACATTTCAGGCACACAGAAACCTACCGTGCACCACACACCCTTCATTCGTACCTACCGTGCATGTTTTCGGACTGGGGGAGGAAACCGGAGAACCCGGAGAAAAACCACCTGAGGCACGGGGAGAACATAACTCCACACACACATGGGCGAGACGGGAATCGAACCCGGATCCTGGAGGTGTGTAACAAGAATTATTACGGTATTAATTGCCTATTAACACGACAATAAAAGTCTCAGGAGCGCACACCAATCCCGAACTCGGAGCGTTCTCCTGATCCACCTCAGGGTTTGGTCTGATGGACACGTACGGTGGACTTGTTTACGGGTCTCGGAGACCGAGCTGTTCCCTGCCGCAAATAGCGATGCACCGAAACGGGCAGCTGGTGTCTGCCATCCACAGTGGGAGAGACAGATTAATCGAGCAGACCCAGCCAGCACACGGGGAAATTAAAGAGTCATCTACATTCCGAGTGCAATCCCTCTTGTTTGGGGTCAATAAAGTTGTTCTTGAAGAACGACGGTCCAAGAACATCGTGTGAAAAAATTCCCAAAAAAAGGATGCGCATCGAGTGCTAAAGCTCGGAATAATGAACCATCAATTAGTATCTTATCAGTTCCGCACTTTCGCTATGGAGATAAAGAATAAATCGCTTTGCAATAAAGGGTGTGAATTTGTTTGTTTGCATGTAAACAGGTGGCTATTTGCATTCGTATGGGATTGATACAATCCCAATTTAAACCAATCGTGGCATGTCTTTTCTCGTGGCCACGCCCACATTTTTCTCCTCAATCGATCCTCTACGTGTAAATAAAGGACATTTCAACACTGAGTCACTTTGCAACACTATTACCTGCACCACAAAATACTGCAATTTCTACAGCGCCCCCTGGGGGCATAGAGGGTTCAGGGCCTTGGTCAATGGCAATACCGGGGCTTGAACCCACAACCTTCCAATCAGTAACTCTGTGCCATTATTACTGAGCTCCCACTCCAACGACAGTGGAAGGTGTAGCTGTATCACAGTGGTATCACAATAATATAAGGCATTCTATTGCCCAGAATGTTGCAAGTTTAAATCCCAGCTTCACCATGAACAGGTGAACAAGAGCCATTATTATTATTATTATTATTATTATTATTATTATTATTATTTTTTTTTTTTTAATTATTATTATTTTATTATTATTATTATTATTACTGTTATTCCTTCTTCTTATTATTATTAGTAGTAGTAGTAGTAGTAGTGTTATTATTATTATTATTATTATTATTATTATTATTATTATATTATTATTAGTATTATTATATTTTATTATTATTATTATTATTATTATTATTATTATTATTATTATTAATTATTATTATTAGTTATATTATTATTATTATTATTAGTAGTAGTATTAGTATGTTATTATTATTATTATTATTATTAGTATTATTAATTATTATTCATCATCATCATCATTATTATTATTATTATTATAGTGTAGTATAGTAGTAGTGGTTAGTAGTAGTAGTATTGTTATTATTATTTGTTAATTATTATTAGTATTATTATTATATTTATTATTATTATTATTATTAGTTTATTATTAGTTGTTATTATTACTACTAACTTAATAATATATTATTATTATTATTATTATTATTATTATTATATAATTATTATTATTATCTGAATAAGATAAATGGCATTTTCATGGATAGACTGGGACGTGTGTTAAACAGAGGTGCATTTAGGAGACATGATGGTTTGATCGTGTGCAGAGGTTAAATTACTGATTAATGACAATATTAACCTTTAAAACTGATTCATTTCAAAGTGTGGCGCGAATTCGTCCGTCTTAATTACACTGATTACTACCGGCTTAAGAAGTAATACCAACACTTATTACTAGTAGAGTAGATTATAATGACTAATAATTACTTATTACAGAAGGAGGGGGTGGAGCTCAGTGGTTTAAGGCGCCGGGTTACTGTTCGGAAGGTCGGGGGTTCGAGCTCCGCTATCGCCAAGCTGCAACCTTGGGCCCTGGAGCGAGGCCTTTAAGACTCTGCGGTCCAGGGGGCGCTGTATCATGGCTATGACTCCAACTTGGGATATGCGAAGAAACAATTTCCTGTGCTGTTATGTGACTAATAAAGACATATCTAGTAAATGACATACGTTCGGGAACATAGTTTTGTTTTATTTGTTTTAAAAGCCACTAAATTGGCTTTTATATTAATTAAGAACAAAACGTTGTTCATTTAAAATAAATTCGACATCGAATAAATAACTACGGTGGCTTAGCGGTTTAGCACGTTCGCCTCACATCCTCCGCCAGGGTCCGGGTTCGATTCCCGTCTCTGGTCATGTGTGTGTGGAGTTTGTGCATGTTTCTCCCCGTGGCCTCAGGGGGTTTTTCTCCGGGTTGTCCGGTTTCCTCCCCCCGTCCAAAAACATGCACGGTAGGTTGATTGGCACCTTGGAAAATTGTCCTAGTGTATAATGTGTGTGGTGTGTGTGTGTGTGTGTGTGTGTGTGTGTGTGTGTGGTGTGGTGTGTGTTTGTGGTTGGTTGGCATTCCATCCAGGGTGTATCCTGCCTTAATGCCCATAGACGCCTGAGATAGACACAGACTCCCCGTGACCCGAGGGAAGATCGGATAAAGCAGTAGAAGATAAATGAATGAATGAATGAATGAATAACCAGTTATTAACATCTCAACATTAATCCCAACAATTCCTCTGTTATAATGTTCAAAATTCATGCTGCGTTTGAAAAATCGCCGTAAATAATGTTCTTTTTATTTATTTACGACACATACACAACACAATAAACTACTACTGTTTTGTTTTTGTTTTTTTGTTTTTTTTCACCTGATAAACAAGAGGAGCGTTTTGGACCCTTTTCTTTTTTTGCTTCAGGCACCAGACATTGATTTTTCCTTGCTTTCCAACATATTTGAGACAACACCCCCCCCCCCCCCAACCCCCCCACCCCCACCCCCACCCCCTTTATCCACTCGCAGGCTGCGAAACGAAAGGATCGTGAATGAAATCAAACTCCGACATCTTCACTCCGTAAAAAAAGAAACAAAAGCAAAAAGCAGGCGTTAGCTGTAGGAGAGGGGGAAAGAAAGACAGGAAGAAAAAGAGAGAGAGAGAGAGAGAGATAGTAAGAAAGAGAGGATGAGCTAGACTTGGCCCCGTGGTGTTGCTGTAGCGCAGAGGCAGATGGAAAGAAGCAGGAAAAGAAAGAGCCGTGTGCAGAAGGAGCTCTCCAGCATGGCACGGATTAAAGTGGAGTGCATGTGCGGTGGAGTGCGTGACGAGCCAAGATTGGAACAAATGCGGGTGGAGGAGTGTGCAAAAAAAAAAGGGGGGGGCGGATGATATAGGAATGGATGGATGGATGGATGGAGCATAATAAACCCGTGTCCTCGTTATGAGCCTTGTCGTGTTGCTATAGCAGAGGATTAGAGGGGAAGGGCATGGAGGACGATGTCTGGTGCATGAGAAGGTCACTAATGCGCCGGGAGACATCCGGAACGCCGGTGTGGTGTGAAGCGAACGCCGAGGCCGTGTGATTAAAAGCACCGTACACACAGATTTATCAAAGCCAAAGGTAGCCTTGTTTACAAGCGCCGGATGTACTCATGAGTGTCATTCTACTGTAGGAGGAAAAAAAGGATTGATGGATGAAACGCTGAGCAGCGCGGCCTTATGGCGAATTCCCTAATGGATGGAATTAAATCCGGGCTGCTGGTAGAGCGCTCTGTACATACTTAACCACCACTCTCTTTCGCTCTCACACACACACACACACACACACACACACACACACACACACACACACACACACACTTCCTGTCTTGTATCTTTCCCTCTCGCATGCGTGCACACTGGCCTAATGACCATAACATGACCACGGCCCCTGTCGTTTAATGGTGCGGACACAACATGCGCCGACCCGAGTGCCAAGCGTGAAACGGCCAACTGTTGGTGTAGCGCCGAAGAAAGAAAACAACCAAGAAACAGATATAATATACATATATATATATATATATATATATATATATATATATATATATATATATATATATATATATATATATATATATATATATATATGGTTAGCCCATTCGCCTCACACCTGCCAGGGTCCGGGTTCGATTCCCGTCTCGGCCATGTGTGTGTGGAGTTTGTGGAGGTTGATTGGCACCTTGGAAAATTGTCCCTAGTGTACGAATATGTGTATGAATGTGTGTGTGTGTGTGTGTGTGTGTGTGTGTGCTGCCCTGCAATGGGTTGCCATTCCATCCAGGGTGTATCCTGCCTTAATGCCCATAGACGCCTGAGATATACACAGACTCCCCGTGACCCGAGGGAAGATCGGATAAAGCGCTAGAAGATGAATGAATGAATGATTCATTCATTCATGCATTCATTCATTCATTCATCTTCTACCGCTTTATCCGATCTTCCCTCGGGTCACGGGGAGTCCTGTGCCTATCTCAGGCGTCTATGGGTATTAAGGCAGGATACACCCTGGATGGAATGCCAACCCATCGCAGGACACACACACACACACACACACACACACATTCATACACTAGGGACAATTTTTCCAAGGTGCCAATCAACCTACCGTGCATGTTTTTTTTTTGGACCGGGGGAGGAAACCGGAGAACCCGGAGAAAAAAACCCCCTGAGGCACGGGGAGAACATGCACAAAACTCCACACACACATGGCCGAGACGGGAATCGAACCCGGACCCTGGCGGTGTGAGGCGAACGTGCTTAACCACTAAGCCACCGTTCATGAATTAATTAATTAATGAATATAATAATAATAATAATAATAATAATAATAATAATAATAATAATAATAATAACATCACCTAGTTTGTCATTGCAGCTGCAATTTAAATAGCCGGAAAGTAAATAAACGTCAGGCTGACATGTCATTTTGCTCAGAGATGTAACCCGGCACGCTTTTAGACATTTTCATAATAAAGCAGCATGAAAAGCGTTTGATTTCATCTCAACCCTTTAACCCTGTGATCATTTCCAGGCTGTAAAATGCACCAAATCTTATGAAAGGCAATTTGAAGGACATAAATTAAAAACGGCAGCATTAATTAGTTAATATCCTTCATCATCAGACACATCAAACGTGTTCCATTCGCGTACGGAGGACGGCCGAGGAGTCGTGATCGGAGACGAGGCTCGGCTCAAGGGCAAAAACTGTCTTTCATGGGTAAACTTTATTTAATTAATTTAAGAGATTAAACGCGAACGATGTTTTGTGTTCTTGCTTGGTTTTGCAACAAAAGCAAAAATGCTATCTCCGTCTCCAGTCAGTATTTTCTATCCCACGTTTTCCCGCAATGCAACGAGATGCCCTCGTCTATAAAGACGGTGGTTGACTTACGGCGCTATAGAAAAATTCCCAGCCTTCCCAGTAAAAATCTGTTAATCACAGAGATCTGAAGAACACACACACACACACACACACACACACACACACACACACATTTGCATAACCTGAACGAAGGCAGCCCCAGGAGTCGGAATCTGTTTATCATTCCCTGTGCAAATATACATACAACTCCGAATACTTCCAAATTGTGAAGGTTTGATGAACGGCGGATTGTGTGCCGTAACACGCGTCATCTAAAAAAAAAAAAACAAATAAATAAATAAATAAATAAATAAAAATACACACCTTTTTCACTAATCAATGCCCCCCTCTCTATTCATTTGCCTAACAAGGTCTTTGATTCATTAATGCGGCGGAAAGTTGGTGATGATTTCCCGCCACCGTCTCTGCGCTCTCACCCACAGGAAACGCCGTCTTAATACGCCGTTCATTAAGCTCCTTTCATCGCGCCGGCATTAAGGAGGTCCTCGACGGCGCTCCTTTAATTCCGCTCGCTTCTGCAATGATTATAAGATCATGAGCGGAATAGCTAAAAAAAATAAAATAACATCCCGGGGTGACGGCCAGAGATCCGGCGCTTTATAATCCCAATGACACGATGGCGTGAAATCTAGGTGCGTCCTAACACGAGCTCGCATGGGGCACAGATCATAGAGGGGGGGGTAAATGACTATGAAATAAACATCAAATAGAAAAGAGGAGGCAAATTGTGTTTACGAGAAAAAAGTAAAAAAAAACGGCAAGGTATAATAGTGCCAAAAATACATGCGTTAATGGTACGGGTGCAGTTCCGTTGTTGTCCTGTAGGGGCAGAGTTTGCTATTGTAATATTCAAGTCATTTTTAATAGTGGAAATAAAGTGTCGAGATAAAGAGTGTATAAAAGTTTATCCCTAACGAATTCGTTTCAGTTCCATTACAGCAGATTGTTGATATTAATCGCAGTAATTACCTTAATTATTAATTAATTATCTTATCGAGTTGCTCAGGAACGTCATGGACCTTAAAGACATATATCCAGACTCTCGGATGGGAAGGACGAGCAGTGGTGGATAAAGTGAAACAAAGTGGAGTTACATGTTTAGTAAAATAAATAAATAAATAAATAAATAAATAAATAAATAGTATCACGGTGGTTTAGTGGTTAGCACATTCGCCTCACACCACCAGGGTCCGGGTTCAATTCCCGTCTCGGCCATGTGTGTGTGTGGAGTTTGTGCATGTTCTCCCCGTGCCTCAGGGAGTTTTTCTCTGGGTTGTCCTGTTTCCTCCCCCAGTCCAAAAACATGCACGGTAGGTTGATTGGCACCTTGGAAAATTGTCCCTAGTGTATGAATGTGTGTGTGTGTGTGTGTGTGTGTGCGATGGGTTGGCATTCCATCCAGGATGTTTCCTGCCTTAATGCCCATAGACACCTGAGATAGACACAGACTCCCCGTGACTCGAGGGAAGATCGGATAAAGCGCTAGAAGATGAATGAATGAATGAATGAATGAAATGGAAAAGGAGGCAAAATGTGTTTACGACAACGGAAAAAACAGCTAAAAATATGAGTCAAGGTTATGGGTGCAATCCCATTGTTGTCCTGAAGGGGCAGGGTTTCATATTCTAATATACAAATCTGAAATCACATATTTCTTTCTCCTTCAGGTTTATCGCTGATAATATCGGTAATTTAATTCGAATCATTTACGAAAATAATGACGATTTTCCGGCGCCACCAAAACGCTAATTCTAGCACTCGGTTTCTAACAGGATCCCGAGCCTGAGTGGGTGAGTATTCCGTATCGGATGTGCACATCCCGACCTCTTTTTCCGTCTTTTATTAATCTCCGGCTCCCGTCGAGTGCGATTGTTCCGTTTCACACATTGCGCTGAACTCCTGTCAACCTCGGCTACTTGTTTAAAGAGGCGCTGAGGAGCCACTTCAAGCTGTCATGTATAAAAGCCCCGGCTCCTGGATCTCCGCGTTACTTAGCTTCGCCTAATAGATCACTTTCACTTCTTAAGCACTTCACACTCGGGCTGAGGATACACACGGCCCGGCGGCTTCCACTCGGCTCGGGAGATCTGAAAGCCGATCCGGACGACACGTCCGCCCTCGCTGCTACACCCACCGAGGAGGAGGAGGAGGAGGAGCCTGAGCTACAGGATCACACTCCAGATTCTCGGCCAATCAGAAAGCAGAGATTTAGTAGGCCGACAGTCGGCTGATACACATCGCCATTTATGAACGTAGAGAGAGAGAGAGAGAGAGAGAGAGAGAGAGTAGCAGGGTTATCACATGTTTACCGAGATATCGAACGCGTGGCGCCTTTATTCAGGCGACTAAAGATGGCGCGAAATAAATAAACAAACAATCATACTGCCGACGAGTTTTCATTTGCGATTGTTTGTTTATTTGAATGTATATTATGGCGGCACGTTTATTTATTATTCCTCTTATGATATATTTAAGGGTCTTTTTGCTTCTGATTTCGTGTTGACATTTATTTATTTATATTTTTATTTGTTTTTTTGTTATATTATTATGATGATGATATGATCACATGATCGAACAATGATACTGAAAAAATAAAAATATAGAAAAAATATTAACGATATAAAATATTAAAATAAAAATAAACCAATTTAATGAGAATATATATTTCAGTTTATATATATATATATATATATATATATATAATGTTCTGAATAATAATGTAATAATAAACTAAAATAAATAAATAGCCACACAAAACGACAATCCAAGAGACCCTTAAATATATCATAAGACAAATAATAAAGCATAATCTAAATAAGAATAATCACAAATTAAAACTCTACAGCTTGATAATGGGTGGGAAATAAATAAACAAACAATCATAAATAAATATGAATATACTTGAATGTTCAAAGAAATTAAATGAAAAATATGAATATAATTCAATAAACTGTTCATTCATTCATTCATCTTCTAGCGCTATATCCGATCTTCCCTCGGGTCACGGGGAGTCTGTGCCTATCTCAGGCGTCTATGGGCATTAAGGCAGGATACACCCTGGATGGAATGCCGACCCATCACACACACACACACACACACACACACACACACACACATTCATACACTAGGGACAATCTTTCCAAGGTGCCAATCAACCTACCGTGCATGTTTTTGGACCGGGGGAAAAAAACGGAAACAAAGAAAACGGAGAACCCGGAGAAAAAACCCCCCTGAGGCACGGGGAGAACATGCACAAACTCCACACACACATGGCCGAGACGGGAATCGAACCCGGATCCTGGCGGTGTGAGGCGAACGTGCTAACCACTAAACCACCGTGCCCCCTATAATTCAATAAATTAATTAATTAAAAAATGTAAAAATGAAATTAAATGAAATGGACAAAACGATGCAGGATCATTAAACTGGTGTCAGAATAATGAGACAAAATCAATTAACCAATTAATAAAATAATGAATAAAATGAAAATCAATTTGAAACAATAAACAATTTTTAACAATAAGCAAAAAAAATCGACTTAAAATAATTAGACTTCTCTGGGTTCCTGATGGGAATGTTGAGGGTTCAAGCCCCTTCATCTCCAGGGGGAATTGAACCCTCTGTGACCCTGTGCTTCCTGACATCGCAGGATTGATGCAGGATTAATGCACATCTCCCGACTCACACTCGGTTCTGTGTGATTACTGAACATTGATAATTGTGATCAATATTAATATACTCAGCGTTCAGCGTTCTGCGACCACAGACGTGCACTCTACTACAGGAGAGAGAGAGAGAGAGAGAGGGATGGAGGATGGAGAGTGGGAGACGTGTGGGCTGGAGCGGCACGGGAGGGGTTGGGTTCTCATCTCGCAGAGTAAGTAAATACATTCCTTCTGCTCTGACCTTTCATATATATATATATATATATATATATATATAGGGAAGATTGCATTGCTCTGCTGTTTCAGCTCGACAGGAGGAAATAAGAGAGTAGGAGTGAACGACTGACTGAGAGAAAGCGATAGAGAGAGAGAGAAGAAATGACAGGAAGAACGTGTAGAGAAGAGAAGAGAAAATGAGACAGGAGAAGAGAGTGAGGGATGGAGCAAAGGGAAGAGGACACGAAAAGAAATGGAGCAGGAAAGGAGAAAGAGAATGGAAGAAAATAAAAGAGAAGGGAGATGATGGGAGGAGAGAAGAAGAGAAGATGATAGGAAGAAAGGGAGAGGAAAAGAGAAGAGAAAGGGAGTGGATAGGAGAAGAGAAGAGGGAGAAAGGCAAAAAGGAAAGGATGAGAGGAGGGAAGAGAAAAGGTAAGGAGAGGGAGAGGACAATAAGAGAAGAGAAGAGAAGAGAAAGGGAAATGATGGGAGGGAGAGAAGAAGAGAAGAGAAGAAGAGAAAAGATGAGAAGAGGAAAGGAGAGGAAAGGAAAGGAGGAGAGAAGAGGAAAGAGAGGAGATAGGGAGTGGGGGGAGAGCGGAGGGATGGAGGGATGGAGGGAGAGAGAGAGAGAGAGAGAGAGAGAGAGAGAAGGGGAGATGGAGAGAGGAGATTAATTCAATTAAGGAGGACAAGGGAGACAAAAATTAAGACGAGCAGAAGCGGAGGTTAAAGGAACGAGAGGAAAGGACAAAACAAACAGACGAGCCACAGGACAAACGCCGGAGATGAAAGGAGACGAGAGGAGAGGAGAAGAAAGGAGAGACGAGATGAAATGAGACAAGGTGAGACAAACAAAAGCAGGGGAGAGATTAGATAGAAATGAAGACGAGTGGAGATGAGGATGAGAGGTTGGAAAGGTAAAGGGGAGACAGGAGAGAAGATGAAATGAGAGGAGGGAGGGGATGGAGGGATGAAATGAGAGGATGTCCGGGGTGGGGGGGGGTGTAGGATGAGAGGAGAGTAGAGACCATGAGGAAAATAAAAAGAGCACAGATTGGAAAATAGAGGAATCTGGGCTATTTTTTGTAAGCAGTAGAGAGAGAAAGAAAGAGAGAGAGAGAGAAAAAAGAAAGAAAGAGAGAGGGATGTGGAAAATGAGTGGGTGTTTGGGTGGGGTGAAGTTTGCATGCCTTGTCAGGAATAATTGTATGATTATTCCTCTGCACATGTTGTGTTGTTCTAATTCAAGCGCTCTTACAAAAGCCCACATTACTGGTGCATTAATGAAAATGGGTGGGATTTGAACTCATGACCTTCAGACCCTACTTTGTGTTTGCTGAAGAAACTCCAAAAAGCATTCATGCGGTTCTAGATACGAAGGTAGCTAGTTCAAATCCCTACCTCTCCCGCCATTTTAGATCACTCAGCTACTGATCGGAAGGGTGCGAAGTTCAAATCCCAGCACCACAAAAAACACTTGATGGAGCTAGTCAGGAAGGTCAGAAGATCAAATCCCTTGAAAAAGGTGCTTAACCTTTTCTGAAGAAACACGTACAGCTGAGAAAACTCCAAGGCATTGCACTCTAGAAAGGAAGGTAGCGAGTTCAAATCCCATTACCTCTTGGTATTTAAGATGAATGAGCTTCTGATCAGAAGGACGCGAGCACAAAAATTACCCGTGGGGCTTTAAACGAGAGCTTAAGGACCCAGGAATGGTAAAAAAAAAAGTGTATGTGTTGGGATTTGAACTCATGCCGTTCAGATCCAAAATCTCCAACTTTGTGTTTGCTGAAGAAGCACGAACAGCCGATAAAACTCCAAAAAGCATTGACCATGAGATGTGGTTAAGGCATTGCACTCTAGAAAGGAAGGTAGTGAGTTCAAATCCCATCCCCTCCTTGTGTTTTTAGATACCTGAGCTTCTATTCAGAAGGACGCGAGCATAAAAACCACCGGTGGGGCTTTAAACATGAGCTTAAGGACCCATGAATGGTAAAAAGCGTATGGGTGGGATTTGAACTCATGCCATTCAGATCCAAAACCTCCAACTTTGTGTTTGCTGAAGAAGCACGAACAGCTGAGAAAACTCCATGGTATTGGACTGTAGAAAGGAAGGTAGTGAGTTCAAATCCCATCCCCTCCTTGTGTTTTTAGATACCTGAGCTTCTGATTCAGAAGGACGCGAGCATAAAAACCACCGGTGGGGCTTTAAACATGAGCTTAAGGACCCATGAATGGTAAAAAGCGTATGGGTGGGATTTGAACTCATGCCATTCAGATCCAAAACCTAACTTTGTGTTTGCAACCTCCAACTTAGAAAGGAAGGTGTGTTTCCCATCCCCTCCTTGCTGAAGAAGCATAAAAACCACCGCACAGCTGAGAAAACTATGGGTGGGATTTGAACCATGGCATTGGACTGTAGAAAGGAAGGTAGTGAGTTCAAATCCCATCCCCTCCTTGTGTTTTTAGATACCTGAGCTTCTGATCAGAAGGACGCGAGCATAAAAACCACCGGTGGGGCTTTGAACATGAGCTTAAGGACCCATGAATGGTAAAAAGTGTATGGGTTGGGATTTGAACTTATGACCTTCAGATCCAAAACCACAGAGATACAACATTCAGAAGACTTTCTGTACAATTGTATGCCTTTACTGTCGCGTTAACACACACACACACACACACACACACACACACACACACACACACTATATAAAAGCTATAAAAGTCGTGTCCTGATAAACCACTATTGACGATACGATATCGAGGACGTCGCTTTGTTACTCGGTATCTCGTCGTCCATCTGCGTTGCCCCCCCCCTTCCCCCCTTCCCCCCGCACCCAGGCCCCCCACCCCCCAAAAAAAAAAAAAACCCTCCTAATCAAGTATAGAGAACACATCTGGCCACTTCCCATGTGTGTATTTTTCCTCTTCAGCTTGTCAAACACATTAGTTAATAGTGTCACGCTCGCTAAAACACGGCGCAAGAAATATACACGGCGAGGCGACCAGACACCCGCACTGACTCACTCCTGCCTCTCGCCTGACGTAACCGGGTCTGGTTATATCGACAAACACACAAACACCTCCTGTTAGTCACTATCTGGCCATCAAGATGGTTCCCAAGCCAAAACAACAACAACAACAGCAACAAGTCCTCAGCGGACCTCCAAACAAACAACGGGTCAGTACCGATACAAATTCCACGATGATGATGATAAATAGGAACTCTAACATCTTTCGCTGGCGGATAAACAGATAAACACCGAGCGTAATGTCCTCCACAGCTAAAATCGCTTCCCTATCGAATTCTACTCTTGTGCACGTAATCAACTTTCATCTTTCATATCTGTACTGTATTATAGGGATATTAAAAGTCTTTTTTTGTTTTTTTTCCCCACGGGAGACCAGATCGTAAACAGGTTCAGCAAAATCAGTGTAAATAACGTTTTTTTTTTTCCTTCCTTGTATATAATCCTTCTGTGTACAGGTATATATGCGTATTTGTTTACATATGCAAATGATTCTATCACTCTTATGGTTACAATATGTGAGAGGGATTTTTTTTTGCTATATAGAGAGTAAGAGAGAGATATATAGATATATATATATATATATATATATATCTATTATAGATATCGATATATATATATATATATATATATATATATATATATATATATATATATATATATATATATATATATATATATATATATATATATATATATATATATATATATATATCTATATATATATATATATATATAATATATATATATATATATATAAGCATCGATTTCATTATCATTTATCATGTGTCCTATTATTATCGTATCTATCTATAATATATCGTATAAAATAAATGGTATAGCTATTCTATATCATCTATATAATATCTATAATATATATATATATATATATATATCATTCATTCATCTTCTACCGCTCTATCCGATCTTCCCTCGGGTCACGGGGAGTCTGTGCCTATCTCAGGCGTCTATGGGCATTAAGGCAGGATACACCCTGGATGGAATGCCAACCCATCACAGAGCACCACCACACACACACACACACACACACACACACACATTCACACACACATTCATACACTAGGGACAATTTTTTCCAAGGTGCCAATCAACCTACCGTGCATGTTTTTGGACCGGGGGAGGAAACCGGAGAACCCGGAGAAAAAACCCATGAGGCACGGGGAGAACATGCACAAACTCCACACACACATGGCCGAGACGGGAAATCGAACCCTGGAATCCTGGTGGTGTGAGGCGAATATTATATATATATATACGTGTATATATATATATATATATATGCAAAGTATTTATTGTTATATACTGACTGTATATACAATTTATTGCACCTTGAAAAATGCACTTCTGGTTGAATGCTAAGTGTATTTCGTTACCCACGTGTGCAGTGACTATAAATTTGCATCTAATTGAAATATGATAAATATGATATAAATATATAATGTAAATATGATTATAAATATAAATATGATATAAATCATAAAAATGAATGAATGTCAATATAAGAGCTCATATGTTGCATTGTAGGCATTTTCTCCATGAAAACATGTTTATTTGTTGTATTGTGAAACTTCATAGTATCAGTGCATTGTGCAATGGGCTTTATTTATTTTATAAAGATATTTAAATGTTGTATTTTGAAGCGAAATCAGGCGTATTATCTCCGTTCGAACAAGCTGATAGTTGTAATTTGAAAGGGCATAAACAACATAAACAACACGTGTTGTTCAGACAAGTACATATTTTATGTGTTTACACTGAATTTGGCGGAAAAAATACGAAGTAAGAAAACAACAGAAGAAATGAACAATCTATCATCGTTCTGTCAATTATCGGGTCTCACCAGAGAGGGCGCCACTAAGGTCACTCCGTAACTGTAGCGCCGTTTTGCCGTTTCGTTTAAAGTTTAGCGAAAATAAACTTTATGGAGAGCCGGAACAAATCACCTCATGGTGCGGGTAATTGAACATCCATGTAATATATAATTATACCCTTTATAATTATATATTATAGTGAAAGAAACTGTATAGTACAAACATACAGAAACAATCGGTGGGGTTTCCAGGCACCTTTTGCAACCTCAAGTGGCCCATTCTTTCCAAGTGCAACACTAAAGACGCAATAAATCTCCGCCCACAGATTCGTAACGGTACGCCTGATCGCACTCATCTGTTTTGCTTGAGAAGAGGGAGGGAGTGCCGCCTAATGATCAATGTCTCTGCAACCTACACTTTATATGCTTTTGATGGTATCACTCCGGGAGGGGGGGTGGGAGTGGGGGGGGGGACTGGGGGATGGGGGGCGGGTATGGGGGGGGGTGGGGGCAAGAGAAAGTACAGGAGAGTTTCTTTCTACTGGGTTTCGAAAAGAAAAGGTCAACATTTTAATAATGTTAACAAATATATATGTATATATATATATCTATATATATATATATATATATATATATATATATATAATTATATATATATATATATTTCTCTCAAAATCTCTCCGTTTACTAAAACTATTGATAATTTCATATTTATTTTACTCTGTAAATGATTCTTTTAATATTAACGACAATGTTATTTTTGTTTAGTGTTTGTTTTGAAGTGTAAAATATGGGACGTGGCTCCTTTAAGAATTGTGTTCCGGTTGCTTTTCCATATAAACTGGTGATACGGTGTTTAGGTTATACGGAAGCGCTTTATTGCGTTCAGTAAAAATGCGCTTTATTGCAGTAATACGGATTTGGGAATGCGATGCGCTTGCGTAAGGTTCCATACGGTAATATACGCTAATATAGTGAGGAGATCGTACCTGTTGTGAATGCGCAGCTAGGGGGCGTCAATTGGGGGGAAATTTAGGAATCGTGAGTGGATGCGTTGAACGTTTATTTATTCGTTTATTGTTTGTGTCTTCGTTCGTTCGCACAACACGACGAGCAGATCACTCACATAGTAACGCACACTGCATTAATAACACGTTAATAGCATTAGCGCCTTTAAAGTTATTTTGAGTTTATATATATATATATATATATATATATATATATATATATATATATATATATATATATATATATATATATGTGATGTTTAAGTCACTGTTTAATGAAGAGCTGTCAATCACAGCTTATTTGTACCGTGGCATTTAATTTTATTCGGAATATTTTTTTTCGCTCTTTTGTCTCCTACACATTAATTCTATTTCCGTTCTCCACATTTAATTACATTCCTTCTTCTCTGATTCCTTCTCCGACTTTGCTATCCTAGCAGAGCTGTAGGGTTTCTCTCCGCTTCGAGTCGACCCCCCAGACCCCCCGGGGGACAGGAGGTGCAGTCACTGTGGGAGAGACATCTGCATAACTAAGCAGAGACGCATGCAGACAGAACTAATGAAGGAGGAAACCGGCGCTCGCTTCTTCATCGCCGGTCTTCCGTGGTTCCTTGGTCTCGCTCTTGGTCTCCTTTCTGTCTGTCACACACACTCATCACACTCGCTCTCATCCCGTGTCTTTTAATCTCGTTCACTGGCTCGCTCGCTCGTTGCCGACGCCCGA
>JACRUU010000009.1:895166-915166 GCA_030449085.1 Kryptopterus vitreolus | reverse complement strand
TGTTCCTGAATACGTTTAAAACCCCGAACTCTCAGGAAACAATGTCTACATTTAAAAACATTAATGCATCGAAAAATGGATTCAATCATGCATTTTATTGAACACCGTTAAAGTCAGAAAATGTAAATACACAAGAAAACTTTTTTGTTTTTTTTGTGGGATTAAATAGAAATGCAAAAATGTGACAAAATTAAAAAAAAATTATTTATTAATTAATAAATAATTAATAAAAAATTTAAAATTAAAATTAATAAAAAGTTTTTCTCTCTATGCAACATGACTAAAAAAAAAACCACGACATTTTGGTAAAAATTAAATTTTATATACATGGTTTTGTATTTAGAAATTATTTATTTATTATTTTAAAAAAATGGTTTTTAAAATAAATTACTCAAGTCACTAGGGGAAAAAAAAAGTAATTAAATAATTAATTCACAGTTAACAGAATCAATAAATTCATTAAATGTAATATTTAAATATATATTAAGTTAAAAAAAAAACACACACATCCTGAAGGTCAAATTCTTTTCAAATCCAATCTATATAAATGTCATGTGTTTATAAAAGGTTTTTGTATTCTGAAATTATGTATTTAATTAGAACAAATATTTTGCTAGCCAAGTCACTTGGAAAAAAATATAAATAAATAAATAATGAATAATAGAATAATATATATGCATATATATATATATATATATATATATATATATATATATTATATATATATATATCTAGGAAGGCACGGTGGCGTATGGTTAGCACATTCGCCTCACACCGCCAGGATACCGGGTTCGATTCCGTCTCGGTCATGTGTGTGTGTGATATGTTCTCCCCGTGCCTCAAGGAGGTTTTTCTCTCCGGGTTTCTCCGGTTTCCTCCCGGTCCAAAAACATGCACGGTAGGTATGATTGGCACCTTGGAAAATTGTCCTAGTGTATGAATGTGTGTGAATATGTGTGTTGTGTGAGTGTGTGTGTCCCGCGATAGTTGGCATTCCATCCAGGTGTTCCTGCTTATGCCATAGACACCTGAGATAGGCACAGGCTCCCCGTGACCCGAGTGAAGATCGGATAAAGCGTAGAAGATAAATGAATGAATGAATGAATATATATATATATATAAATGTCATGTAGATCCGGTAGATCTGGAATTGCGTCCGTAAATCCCGTCCCACGCTCGTCTCAGGACTTTTTCCCTTCGCAGCCCTTCGTTCATCCTTTCAACACACTGTTTGATTTTAGCCCTGGACATCTGCACACTGTAACGCTCGCACTCGGCGTCTGCTTTTTCTCACCGCTTCTTCCTCGTGTCATCGCAGGGAGTTTTTCCTGGCCACTCTCGCCTCTGGCTTGCACATCAGGGATGGAAATCTACCTCCAGATTTCCCGTGAAGCTGTTGGCGACTTGAAAGTGTATAAACGAGTACACATCTGTTGCTCTGTAGGCGGGGCTAAGCAACGGCGAAGGACTGTGGAGGTATTGTGTTTTTCGAAATCCGCTTCTACTTAAATGGGGGTGGGGTTTTTTTTCCCTCCCCTCCAGAATTTCCATAATAAATTCCGGCGCGTTCGTCATCGGGTTGATCGAAATGTCGCGGGTTTACATCCCAGGCCACTGCACCCTCAGCTGCTCGGAGAGGAAGGGGGGGGGGTGGGAGGTCTCGTCGGACGTACAAGAATCAAAAAATGCAGTGAATTTAACGTCTCCTAAAATGTTGTATACAAACACGCCAGCAAAGCACAGTATTGCATTCTTCCCACATGAACACACTCTTCCCGAGACGTTCCTCAACTTTGTTTCCGGTCAAATGTCAGGAAACACAATCCCGACACGGCAGCAGACACTTAGCAACACGACCAAAAACACCACCGCATGCCAGACGGCCATGCGTCTTCCTGTCAACACCTTCCAATAGTATTCGCCCGGACCGCACCTTTGTCCCTCAAAAGCGCTCCTAAAAGACCCGTCCTTATCAGCGAGACTAACCCCCCCCCCCCCCCCCCCCCCCCCCCCCCCCCCCCCCCAAAAAAAAAAAAAACCCACCACAGTGTTTTCTGTAGCGTATTTTTAAACCAGCAGGTGTTTGCCTGCGGAGCGTGTCGGCTCAAAGCCCAGCCATGGAGAAAACATTCTCTTCACTTCGCAGGTAAGATGCTTTTCCCAGGGACACTTTTCCAGCTCGCAGGCATGAAACACTGATTAGCGGCATTACAGAAGCCCATCTAACGCTTGTTATGCGAAATCCTTCCCACTCGAATGGAGTGGGCTTACGCCGGGAATCCTCTCCGCCGGCGCTTTCTCGTATGGTCGTTTTGATTCCTACAGGACGAGAAACCTGCTCTCCATTTCGGTGCAGCAGGACAAGTCACGCCAACGTATGTGGAGCGCGTTTGGGCCGACGCGGTAAAGAGATGAAACGGAATGACATAAATCATGGCTCTCCGAGAAGACCAGAAAACACCTCAATAGACTAGTTGGGGGGGAAGGGGAATTCCCAGCAACCTAAGGGGGCAGATTGGAGGAAACCGGAGAACCCAACACGGCAGACGTCCTTAAGATCGTACGTATAAGCATTATAACAAGTGCAGTCAAGATCATACGTATAAGTATAACGTTATAACAAGTGCAGTCAAGATCGTACGTATAAGAGTTATACCAAGTGCAGTCAAGATCGTACGTTATAAGCATGTATAACAAGTGTAGTCAAGTGTACAGTCATACGTATAAGCGTTATAACAAGTGCAGTCAAGATCGTACGTATAAGCGTTATAACAAGTGCAGTCAAGATCGTACGTATAAGCGTTATAACAAGTGCAGTGCAGTCAAGATAAGTGTTATAACGTAGTGCAGTATAAGTAAGTATAAGTGTTAAACAGTTATAAGATCGTACGTATAGTGTTATAACAGTCAGTGCAGTCAAGTCGTAGTAAAGATCGTATAAGCGTTATAAGTGTATAACAAGTGCAGTCAAGATAGTACATAAGTATAAGCGTTATAACAAGTGCAGTCAAGTGTATAAGATCATATATAACGTACGTATAAGCATTATAACAAGTGCAGTCAAGATCGTACGTATAAGCGTTATAACAAGTGCAGTCAAGATCGTACTTATAAGTACGTATAAGCATATAACGTTATAACAAGTGCAGTCAAGTATCAACGTATAGTGTTATAAGCGTTATAACAAGTCAAGATCAAGTATAACGTATAAGTATAAGCGTTATAACAAGTGCAGTCAAGATAGTACGTATAAGCGTTATAACAAGTGCAGTCAAGATCGTACGTATAAGCGTTATAACAAGTGCAGTCAAGATCGTACGTATAAGCGTTATAACAAGTGCAGTCAAGATCGTACGTATAAGCATTAGAACGAGTAAGCGTACATATAACGTTATAACAAGTGCAGTCAAGATCATACGTATAAGTGTTAAAACAAGTGCATAACATCGTGCATATAAGCAAGTCATAGTCAAGAGTATAAGCATTATAACGAGTACAATCAAGATCGTACGTATAAGCATTATAACAAGTGCAGTCAAGATTGTATGTATAAGCGTTATAACAAGTGCAGTCAAGATCATACAGTCAAATCAAGATCGTACGTATAAGCATTATAACAAGTGCAGTATAACGAGTGCAGTCAAGATCGTACGTATAAGTGCATACGTATAAGCATTATAACAAGTGAGGGTTGAGGGTCTTGCTCAAGGGCGCCCACTAGTGGCAGATTAGTGGTGGTGGGATTTGAACCTACGATCTTCCGGCTCCAGAGTTCAATGCTCCCACCCAGAGCCCAAACTCCTTACTGCGCACCAACTCCCTTTATGTCCGGATTCAACCTCCAGAAAAGATACGACTCGGCATTGTTCGGTTTCCCTTCACCTTTGAGTCCAACTGATTTATCCGGCCCCGTTCTGCTTCGATACATCACTGGGATTGGAATAACACCGGCGCAGGTACAAAAAAAAAAAAAGAAGAAAAAAAAAGTGCTTATTCCGGAGAAGAATCGCTGAGCCGGCCGGCTTTCAGGAACACTCAGCTCTCCCGCACGGACGCAGGCTCACCTTTCCGTATCAGCAGCTGCAGCCTTCTGTCTGATCGCGCTCCGTTGCTGATCCAAACAATTTGTAACCTTATTTTTTTTTGTTTGAACGTTTTAGATTTCCTTTTAATTTTACATGAAAGCGAAGCAGCCAGACGGCGCTCTCAGCTGACCCGAAACAGATGGAGCGGCTGGCGAAGGCTTGCGTTCGCCCGGGATGTGTTAACACGAGCATCTTGATACACGCAATATGTTGGTATGCAAATAGATGCTGGTGATATTTTTGCCGGGGAAGGGGGGGGGGCGGGGGGGGGGGCGTATGAGCGATTTGATTCGAGTGCTGGCGGTTATAGAGCATCTTAAAAGCGCCATGGTTTTGGGGGCGGGAATATCGACAATCTAAGGCCTCGGGGGACTTAACAGGAATAGACTTTACATTGACAGAATTTGGCAGACGCCGTTATCCAATTAAGGGTTAAAGGTCTTGCTCAAGGGTCCACTAGTGGCCGTTTGGTGGTGGTGTGATCTTCCGGACCAGAGGCCAACACCTCAATACCTTACCCACTGAGCTCCAACTTCTCCAGCCTTTATTTGTGAAATTGTTTCTTGGCGTATCCCAGCTTGTTTGGTAGCCGGGGTCAGAGCGCAGGGTCAGACATGATACAGGGCCCCCTGGAGCACACAGGGTTAAGGGCCTTGCTCAAGGACCCAAGGGTGGCAGCGTGGCGATTCCGGAGCTCGAACCACCCAACCTTCGGATCAGTAACCCCCCCCTCCCTCCCCTATATTATACAGGCTTATATTGTCCGCTCCCAGGCCTGACTTACTTAACGCGAGGGTCATCCAGGCTCGGGCTGTAAATCTCGCCGTGGAGGAGACACCGCATCTCATGAAGGCTCTTGTAAATGAGGGTAGAGAAGTCGCTCATCAACACAGCGTAATTGATAGCCTGGCTTCTGGAACGACCAGATCTCTTCGCCGCATTTACGAGACTTTCCTGGAATGACCAAGTCGTTGTTTTCAAGCTCCGTTTTCAACGTCAACGTGTCGTTTTTAAAGGCCGATTCGTTTTCAAGTGCAGTCAAGATCGTACGTATAAGCATTATAACAAGTGCAGTCAATATCGTACGTATAAGCATTATAACAAGTGCAGTCAAGATCGTACGTATAAGCATTATAACAAGTGCAGTCAAGATTACGTATAAGCGTTATAACAAGTGCAGTCAAGATCGTACGTATAAGCGTTATAACAAGTGCAGTCAAGATCGTACGTATAAGCGTTATAACGAGTGCAGTCAAGATCGTACGTATAAGCGTTATAACGAGTGCAGTCAAGATCGTACGTATAAGCGTTATAACGAGTGCAGTCAAGATCGTACGTATAAGTGTTATAACGAGTCGCAGTCAAGATCGTACGTATAAGCGTTATAACGAGTGCAGTCAAGATCGTACGTATAAGCGTTATAACAAGTGCAGTCAAGATCGTAAGATCGTATAAGCGTTATAACGAGTGCAGTCAAGATCGTACTTATAAGTGTTATAACTATCAAGATGTCGTTACGAATTACAATACATACCTACAATGTCAAGTAAAATGCCATGATTGCCATGAGTGGTTATTAACGTTACATTACGTTACATTAATCTAGACCGAACAGAAAATGATGACATCATCAGGGGAAAAAATGGAAACCAATCAATGACGAGTGACGGACCTTCGAATAATTAATTAAAGGCTTCGATTTAATTAAAGGCGTTCGTTTTCCTTTAAGGCACCGCGGCGCCCGCGGCGCCTCCAACGGGATTCGCTTTGTTCACTTTGGCTGTTCAAAAAATCGTTCGCAAACTGAATAAAATACCAAGTAACATCGCGCATCCCAATGCATCCCATAGCGAATAACATTAAAATGACTTCTATTGTCGGGTCCCCGATTTCCATAGAACCTTCCTTCCTTTCTTTTCTTGCTTCCAACGGTATTCCTTAACTAATAAGTTATTAAAGTGCAAGGTTACTAATCAGAAGGTCATGAGTTCAAGCCCGAGTATTACCACTTTTGGGGTGCCTGAGCAAGACCCTTAAAATCCCCTCCCCAACCCCCTTTTAGTGCTTGAGTCAAGTGACCCCTTGGTCACTCCTCAAGGACCCTTTGGTAGCACCAAGCTTCTGCAGAAACGTCACTGTGTACTGGGGGCAGCTGGGGGGAGCTATATACACACACACACACACACACACACACATATATATATATATATATATATATATATATATATATATATATATATATATATATATATATATATATATATATATATATATATATATATATATCCTATCTATCATCTCATTCATTCTCATTCCTCATTCATTCACCCTCTCTTTATCCGATTCTATCCCTCTTTATCCGATCTTCCCTCGGGTCACGGGGAGTCTATCTCAGGTGTCTATGGGCATTAATGCAGGATACACCCTGGATGGAATGCCAACCCATCACACACACACACACACACACACACACACACACACACACACACATTCATACACTAGGGACAATTTTCCAAGGTGCCAATCAACCTACCGTGCATGTTTTTGGACCGGGGGAGGAAACCGGAGAACCCGGAGGAAAAAAACCCCCTGAGGCACGGGGAGAACATGCACAAACTCCAAACACACACACACATGGCCGAGACGGGAATCGAACCCGGACCCTGGCGGTGTGAGGCGAACGTGCTAACCACTAAACCACCGTGCCCCCCTTCTATATATATATATATATATATATATATATATATATAATATATATATATCATATATATATAATATGTAGATGGAATAATAATAAAAAGCCTCTTGACTTGACACTACTCCAAGGTCATTGAGGTCACGATGGCTGTGGATAAGCAGCAGCAGGAGCAGGTAAAAGTCGCACCTTATTGTCCACGCCAAGTCCGTGATCCATCGCCTTCCCCCGCTACAACAGCAGCTGGAAACCCAGCGGACAACATCTGCGCAACGGCGACTTCAAGGACGGCCGACCTCTGGCACACGGGTCAATCTATTTTTCACTCCACAACACCGGCTTGTAATACAAGTGCCTTTTTTTTCTTTTCCTCCGCTCTCGGAGAGATGATTGCAAAGAAGGATTGCTTATGATGCCTCGACGACGGGGACCGATTGAAGTTTATTTGATCTCCTGCTCCGAATACGAGCCTCTGATGCACCCGACTGATGTCTGGTATCAAATGATGGTTGCTTTGATAATTTCCGGAATAAAAAAAACAAAAAAAAACAAACAAACAAACAAACTTTTGTGCGAGGCGATTCGTTTTGACGTTTGATTTCAGAGACATGAGCGGGAAAATTGATGTCTCATCGTACGTATAAGTGTTATAACAAGTGCAGTCAAGATCGCACTTATAAGTGTTATAACAAGTGCAGTCAAGATCGTACGTATAAGCGTTATAACAAGTGCAGTCAAGATCGTACGTATAAGCGTTATAACGAGTGCAGTCAAGATCGTACTTATAAGCATTATAACAAGTTATAACAAGTATAAGCATAACAAGTCAAGATCGTACGTATAAGCGTTATAACGAGTGCAGTCAAGATCGTACTTATAAGTGTTATAACAAGTACAGTCAAGATCGTACGTATAAGCGTTATAACGAGTGCAGTCAAGATCGTACTTATAAGTGTTATAACAAGTACAGTCAAGATCGTAAGTATAAGCGTTATAACGAGTGCAGTCAAGATCGTACTTATAAGTGTTATAACAAGTGCAGTCAAGATTGTTTCTATTATTATTATTATTATTATTATTATTGTAAAGTCTTGTTACGAATTACAATACATACCTACAATGAAGTAATATGACATGAAAGTGGTTATTAACGTTACATTACGTTACATTAATCTAGACCGAACAGAAAATGATGACATCATCAGGGGAAAAAATGGAAACCAATCAAGGATGAGTGACGGATTCGAATAATTAATAATTTCTCCCCGTTATTTGAGTTCATTACAAGTTTTATATACAAATACGTTTGTACGAAAGTCTTGGCGCCCTAGCCAGCACAAAACGGGAGAATATAACACGATGTGCTGTCGGAGTTTTTTTTTCTTGTGCTGTCAGAACACAATTCCAGTGTTTTGTCCGAGAGCGTGATGTTGCATGCAAGAGCCGCCTGAATACATCTGGAAAGCAACATCGCTAACATCGCCCGAGTCTCACTGATAAAAAATATATTTCTTTTATATATATATATATATATATATATATATATATATATATATATATATATGAAAATAAAATCACCTTTATTTGTCACGTAAACATTACAGTACTGCGAAATTGTTTCTTCGCATATGATGCGGCGCCCCCTGGAGGACATAAGGTTAAGGGCCTTACACAAGAATTACAATTTGGCGATACCGGGACTCATACCGCCACCCCCCGTCCCCCTCCCATCTGATCTGCGTTAGATACACCAATCCCCTCAGAGATGGTGCTTTGAATATTAGCGATAATAAATACGGCGGGAGACGTTGGGTAATTCCGGTCTAAAATATTTCTTACGTATAAAATATTCAGGAGTCAGACGCGTTCGTGAAACATCGTTTCATGCGATTGCATCACGGTGTCAGGCGTGTTGGTAAGAATCGATCATGGCATGTTTTACAGAGTTGCTTTAAATAATAAATAAATAAATAAATAAATAATAAATAAATAAATAAATAAATAAATAAATAAACGATTTGATGATTGATTTGGGTTCCGGGGATCCATATTTGGTCCTCAGCGTTTTTTTTTTTTTTTTTTTTTCACGTTATCTATAGCGCCGTATGAAGCCGTTCAACTTCTTACGAACAAAAATAAAAAGACGCCCCCCCCCACACACCCCCCGAGCGCCGGGGGGGGGTCTGGTGTTGTTCTGGCCAGCTTTTGGTAGGACGGAATTAGTGCCATTTGTGAAATTCGTGAAACTATGCAACATTTTTGGGGGGAGAAAAAAAAAGAAAGAAAGAGAGAGAGAGAGAGACAAAGAGTTTCATTCTGGCCACCGTAGCGGAGATATGTGAAGGATTGTTGCGACATGCAGAGAGTAATCAGTACTTGTCAGACATTCCTACAGCTCCTTGTATGTTGGTGGACGACTCTTGGCAGCTTCCCTGGCAAGTTTTTTTTTGGGGGAGGGAAAAAAATGTCTTGAATAAAGATTGGAGGGAGGGAATTGGAGAAGGAAGGAAGGAAGGAAGGTTTCGGAAAGAGGGAGGGATGTTCCTGGGTCCTAGTGAACAGGAAAGATTTCTTCAGGATAGATTATGCTAACGATGCATGCTTTTTTGTCTTGATAAGATTGGAGGGAGGGAAAGAAGGAAGGAAGGAAGGACGGAAAGAGGGAGGGATGTTCCTGGGTCCTAGTGAACTTTCTTTAGATTATGCTAACGATGCATGCTATTCTTTTCGTGACAAACCGAGCAACCCGGAAAACGAGTGCCCTATTATTTACGGTTCTTTCGAGGACCTGGCTAAGCCCCGCCCCCTTCCCCGAGCGTGTCCGTGCGACACTTTATCGATCGTCTTCGCCGTGCCCTTGATGTGGATCCCAGACCTCGTAAAACTCAAATGAACCACGGAGCACCTTTTGCACTCTTTCCGCCGGATCTAGCCAGGCTTTTAATATCGGCCAGATGTGCGTCCGGACTCATTACCATTTCTAATTTCAGGCTTTAAATCAGGCCGAGATAACGGCGCCGTCGTGGATCATTTCCAACGGCAATCAACCGATCAATCAATTCCTCCTAATAGATAATAGATGAATAACCTTGCCATTGTTCTTTCCACGGGTCGCAAAACATCGCTGCTTATTAACGGGAAAAAGAAAAAAAAAAAGGTACCGCCGGAGATTCATGAGATTTTTTGGGGGCGTCTTTTTTATTGCCTCCTGGTCGTCATTCACCCGCTGATCTCATTAGTGTCTGATTTAAGAGCAGAATTTAGGATCAGATTAAAGCAAGATGGCTGCTTTCAATCTGATCTCAATAATAATAATAATAATAATAATAATAATAATAATAATAATAATAATAATAATAATAAAGGGGCACGGTGGTTTAGTGGTTAGCACGTTCGCCTCACACCACCAGGGTCCGGGTTCGGCCATGTGTGTGTGTGGAGTTTGTGCATGTTCTCCCCGTGTCTCAGGGGGTTTTTCTCAGGGTTCTCCGGTTTCCTCCCCCGGTCCAAAAACATGCACGGTAAGGTTGATTGGCACCTTGGAAAATTGTCCCTAGTGTGTGAATTTGTGTGTGTGTGTGTGTGTGTGTGTGTGTGTGATGGGTTGGCATTCCATCCAGGGTGTATCCTGCCTTAATGCCCATAGACGCCTGAGACTCCCCGTGACCCGAGGGAGGGAAGATCGGATAAAGCGCTAGAAGATAATGAATGATGAATGAATGAATGAATGAATAAATGAATGAGTAATAATAGAAATGAGTGATGGATGAATAATTAAAGATAATCATTTCCTTATTGACACGTTTATATGCAAACAAGAATGTTTGCACGAAAGTCTTGGCGCCCTAGCCAGCACAAAAACGGCAGAATAAACGACAATGTGCTTTCGGAGTAAAGGGTTTTCTTTTGTTGTTTTTTTGTCAGAACAGCAATTTCCAGTCGGATCCAGCTGAAACACATCCGAGAGCGTGAGGTTGCATGCGAGAGCCGCCGCGGTGACCGGAATACATCTGCAAACACTAACACTAACATCGCCCGAGTCTCACTGATATTTTTACATTCAAACGTCTCCCTGTCTTTCCTTTCAATAAAAATGATGATAAATGTGGAAGGTGTAAATGTGAGACGTTCGTTAACTTCGGGAGAAAATGTTCGTTATGGATAAAATATTTAGGAGTCAGACATCGTGGTGTGTGTACAGTTTGTTGATCTTTCCATAAATTAGTAAACAAACATTCATGTAAAAAATTTCATGTTGTTACATCACATGTAAGAATCGATCATATATATATATATATATATATATATATATATATATAGGGAGATAGAATAATATATATATATATATATAATATTTGAATATTTAGGGAGTCAGACATCGTGGTGTGTGTACAGTTTGTTGATGTTTCCATGATTTAGTAAACAAACATTCATGTAAAAAATTTTATGTTATTACAGAACAAAGTTATTATGTTATGTTATGTTATTATTAATAACAAAGAAGGGAAAAAGCATAAAAAACAATATATAATATATATATATATATATATATATATATATATATATATATATATATTCATTCATTCATCTTCTACCGCTTTATCCGATCTTCTCGGGTCACGGGGAGTCTGTGCCTATCTCAGGTCTCATCTATGGGGTCATTGTCCCTCAGGTGTCTATGGGCATTAAGGCAGGATACACCCTGGATGGAATGCCAACCCATCGCAGGGAACACACACACTCACATTCACACACACATTCATACACTAGGGACAATTTTCCAAGGTGCCAATCAACCTACCGTGCATGTTTTTGGACCGGGGGAGGAAACCGGAGAACCCGGAGAAAAAAAACCCCTGAGGCACGGGGAGAACATGCACAAACTCCACACACACATGGCCGAGACGGGAATCGAACCCGGACCCTGGCGGTGTGAGGCGAACGTGCTAACCACTAAGCCACCGTGCCCCCTATATATATATATATATATATATATATATATATATATATATATATATATATATATATATATATATATATATATATATATATATATATATAGATCTATATATAGAACAAAGAAGGGAAAGAAGCATAAAAAACAATAATATATATATATATATATATATATATATATATATATATATATATATATATATATATAGTATGTGTAAAAAACATATGTTTCTGTAAGCGCGTTCTATCCAGCGTACAAAGGCGTTTTAGAGATGTGGTTTACAGGAAAGACTGTTTGAAAGATCAACACGTGTGCTTGTCGGGATCTTTTAAGCGAGACTTATGCGCTTTGTGTGTAAATCCGTCGTTCATGCGCATGGAGTGAGGTTTAAATCTCCGGCTCGGTTGGAAGCGCAGGGTTGGACTTTTCCTATCAGATAATACGCAGTATTCTTACGTAACGTTTCTTTTCATGCGTGCTAATTTAACGCCATTTTTTAAATGTGGCTTTGAATTTTTCCGGGGGTGGAAAAATGTGTGTGTGTGTGTGGGCAAGTTCCAGTTTGTAAGGGTAATTAATGACGGGGGTATAATAAAAGCGCTGGGTGTAAGACGAGGAATAATTACGGCGTGAGAACGTCATGCCGTATATCTGCACTGAAATCGGTGTCTTTTCCGTCTGCCGCGTCTCATCAGCGTGAGCAAAACCAGGCGTGGTTAATTTTTGTATTTATTTTTTTTTCCCCTCCCCTTGTGTAGTCGGGTCTTCTCGGAGCGTGATGGCGAGTGCGGGGCTGCTGCGTGTTCTGCGAAATGTCAATCTCGGTGACACGTCCTAATTACCGAGCAATTGCCCTTAAAAGATACACGTTACAGAAAAGATCAGTCAAATAAACACGCCGTTCTGTTGAAAGGGAAAAAAAAGGGGGGGGAAAAAAAGAAGGATGGCATGTATATACAACACAACCTCTACAAAGTGCTGGTAAATATTTGACGAGGACCGAAAGTATGCGGCGTTTTGGCGAACGCGAGGGAGCGCCGAGGGACACATCGCAGGCATCAGATCATCTGCGTCCTGTCAGGAACGTTACCCGACGCGCGCCGTTTGAGGAAAAACGGGACGCCTGTTTCCGCACGCGAGCACGAGACATGACCACCAACACGACGCTACATACGCTCAGCACGTGGGCTACAGAGCATTTCGACGCTGCGGATACTCGCAGCCGATTGGTCGGGAATGTTTTTTTTTGCCCTGCGATTATTTCTCCTTACAATACAAAAACAAATAGATTATTTCCGTTAAAGTCTCCAGTGTCGGAGCTTCGGGCAAAGATTTTTTTATTTTAAATTCCCCCAGTATGGAAATGTTTTTAGGACAAAGAAAGTCAATTTTTCCCTTCCTTTAGTCCACAGAACAAACACGGCGTAGGGAACATCAGGGGCGTATGCTGGGCTCCGGCGAGCTTCGTACCAAAATCAGCATAACCTTCTAATGTAGAGTTCAAATAAAATTTAAATAGAACTTAAAATTAAATACATTCGAATTAAATATCGAAAAAAAAAGCAGAGTGGGGCACGGTGGCTTAGTGGTTAGCACGTTCGCCTCACACCGCCAGGATCCGGGTTCGATTCCCGTCTCGGGAATGTGTGTGTGGAGTTTGCATGTTCTCCCCGTGCCTCAGGGGGTTTTTTCCCGGGTTCTCCGGTTTCCTCCCCCGGTCCAAAAACATGCACGGTAGGTTGATTGGCACCTTGGAAAATTGTCCCTAGTGTATGAATGTATGTGTGTGTGTGAGTGTGTGTGTGTGTGTGTGTCCCTGCGATGGGTTGGCATTCCATCCAGGGTGTATCCTGCCTTAATGCCCATAGACGCCTGAGATAGACACAGACTCCCCGTGACCCGATGGAAGATCGGATAAAGCGGGTGATAGTAGCGGTAGAAGATGAATGCATGAATGAAAAAAAAAGCAGAGGGTTACCGAAGCCTGATCTAGACAAATCCGAATAAAAAAAAAAAAAAACGGAACGCCGGGGGTCAGAAGGTGAATGGCTTCTGATCAGAACGTTGGGGGTTCGAGTCCCCATTGTCACCAAGCTGCCGTCCGTGTGTCCTTGAGCAAGGTCCTTAACCCTCTGTGCTCTAGGGGGCGCTGTATCACGGCTGCACTCTGACCCCGGCTTCCAAACTATGCGAAGTAAAGAATTTTCCTCGCGGGATCAATAAGGGGGAAAAAAGGCGGGAAGCGTTTACGCACAAATCAAACATTTCTGCCTTTTCCGTGATTTTCATTCCAGGCTCATGAAATTTCACCGTAAAAGGTAACGAGAAAAAAAAAGAGGTCATCGTTTCCGAAAGGCGTTACGCGATCCGTGATGTGTTGCTTTCGATTGTTTGCATTTGGCAGAGAAGATACATTTGTTGAGTGAAATAGTATTCGTTAATTCGTTAATTCGTTAATTCATTAGTTTGTTAATTCGTTAATTCATTAGTTTGTTAATTCGTTAATTCGTTAATTCGTTAATTCATTCGTTTGTTAATTCGTTAATTCGTTAATTCATTAATTCGTTAATTCGTTAATTCGTTAATTCGTTAATTAGTTTGTTAATTCGTTAATTCGTTAATTCGTTAATTCGTTAGTTTGTTAATTTGTTAATTAGGTAATCAGGTAATCAGGTAATCAGGTAATTAGTTAATTAGTTAATTCGTTAATTCGTTAATTCGTTAATTCGTTAATTCGTTAATTCGATAATTCGTTAATCCGTTAATTTGTTAATTTGTTAATTTGTTAATTCGTTAATTCGTTAATTCGTTAATTCGTTAATTCGTTACATTATTAATTCGTTCATTTCTTCATTTGTTAATTCGTTAATTGTAGACCAAAATGTAAAAAAAGATGCGCTTTTCAAAATAAAAACATTAGCGTGGACATGGCCTGGTATTTCCGCACTGATCGTCAGCCCGTCGCTGGTTACGCTCCACTAAAAAGGCTCGTGATTAAAAAACGTCAAGCCGTCACGCAAAATTCCGATCTTAACCGAGTCGCGCCCGAGAGCACGGCGAGGGAAACCCGGCCGCGGCAGAGACCCGGCGGATCCGAGGCGCGAACACGGTTTAAGTGCTGTTCGGTGTCAGACGAGATCCTGATGTGTTCATTCCAGCGTAATCTGCAGTGTCGTTTATGAGCGCTGAGAGAAAAAGCTTAAAAAGCCCCCCTTCATTTTCTTCTTCTTCTTCTTCTCTGCACATGTGTACACTATTTACTGTCTCGCATGTGTTATTACACTTTATGACACCGCTGTGTAAATCCGCACCGGTGCTCCATCCGTCTGATTTAAATCATCCCTTAATTATCAAACCACGACCTCACTGGATTATAAAACCCCTCTGTGATCAAACAAAAGAATTACAAACTACTGCGGAGGATTTTTTTAACCCCCCCCCCCCCCTCTCCCCCGGACAGACAGACGGGCGGACGGACAGATAAATATATAGATAGATAGATAGATAGAAGATAGATAGATAGAAGATAGATAGACAGACAGACAGACAGACAGACAGACAGACAGACAGACAGACAGACAGATAGATAGATAGATAGATAGATAGATCTAGATAGATAGATAGATAGATAGATAGATAGATAGATAGATAGATAGATAGATAGATAGATAGATAGATAGATAGATATATAGATAGATAGATAGAATAGATAGATCACAGATAGACATGACAAGACAGACACAGACAGAGACAGACAGATAGACAGATAGATAGATAGATAGATAGATAGATAGATAGATAGATAGATAGATAGATAGATAGATAGATAGATAGATAGATGAGATAGATTAGAGAGATAGATGTAGATATAGATAGATAACACCAGACAGTAGATAGATAGATAGATAGATAGATAGATAGATAGATAGATAGATAGATAGACAGACAGACAGACAGACAGATAGATAGATAGATAGATAGATAGATAGATAGATAGATAGATAGATAGATAGATAGATAGATAGATAGATAGATAGATAGATAGATAGCAGATAGATAGATAGACAGAAAGACAGACAGACAGACAGACATAATGATAGATAGTAGATAGATAGATAGTTAGATAGATAGATATAGATAGATAGATAGATAGATAGATAGACACAAACAGACAGACAGACAGATAGATAGATTGACAAATAGATAGATAGATAGATAGATAGATAGATAGATAGATAGATAGATAGATAGATAGATAGATAGACAGACATACATACAGATAGATAGACACAGACAGACAGACAGATAGACAGATAGATAGATAGATAGACAGATAGACAGATAGACAGATAGATAGATAGATAGATAGACAGTATAGATAGATAGATAGATAAGATAGATAGATAGATAGATAGATAGATAGATAGACAGACAGACAGACAGATAGATAGATCGATGTTCAGGATTCAGGAGGAGGTGTGAACGCGCCCCGTATTCCTCTCACGCGGCGTTTTAATAAATCACTAATGAAGATCAACGTCTCGTTTTTCACCGTCGGCTCGTCATTATGTAAACGATGATACAGATAATTATATTACACATCCGAATCCGGTCTCTCTCTCCATACGGAGCGCCGTAACTTCAACACCGAAACACGCCGCGTTTCACCATCAAACACATCACCTGCACAAAATGCCATCTTTCTCATCGTCACAACAACAACAGTCACAAACAAACAAACAAACAAACAAACAAACAAACAAACAGTCTAATAAAACAGACTGTCATGTACACATTACAGCACAGTGAAATTGTTTCTTTCGGATATCCCAGATTGTTTTTGGAAGTTGGGGTACGGCGCCCCCTGGAGCATTGTGTGGTTAAGGGCCTTGCTCAAGGACCCAAGGGTGGTAAGCTTGGAGATACCGGGGGCTCGAACCCACAACCTTCTGACCTGCATCCCAATGCCTTAAACCACTGATACACACGCTTCTCCAAAAAGGTGGGGTCAGCCATGATACAGCGTCCCCTGTGGGCTCATAGAAGGGTTAAGGGCCTTGCTCTAGGACCCAAAGGAGATACAGGGGGCTCAAACCCACAACCTTCTGATCTGTATCCCAACGCCTTAAACCGCTGAACTACACCCTCCCCAAAAAGGTGGGGTCAGAGCACGCAGTCAACCATGATACAACGCCCCCTGTGGGCGCATTCATGGTTAAGTGCCTGGCTGTAGGACCCAAAGGCGATACCGGGGACTCGAACCCACAACCTTCTGACCTGTATCCCAATGCCTTAAAACACTGAGCTACACCCTCCCCAAAATCTGGGGTCAGAGCACATAGTGAGTCATGATACAGGACCCTATAAGACCCAAGGATGGCAAGCCCGGGGGCTCGAACCCCCGACCTACCGATGTGTATCCCAACGCCTTAAACCACTCAGCTAATGCTAGAATTTCATCAAAGGCATCATTTGGATTCGGAGATGGCAGAAATGTCTCGCTGCTTTAAACCAGCTTTCGTGTAAGTGGAAACACATGCAGGTATTATAAAGGAAAGGGGGGGGTGGGGGGGGGTTTGGGGGGGGGGGGGCGACTTCTGGAAGCAACGCGGGTCAGATGAAATGACACGGTAATTTGGTCACGGCAATTCTCTCGGTCTCGGAGACTCGGATACCATTTGCATGCAGAAAGTGACTCCATATTCCTCCGATGGGAAAGTTTGTGATTGGAATGGACGCGTGGAAATGGATAAAATGTACTTTATAACCTGTTATTAAAGCGTTATAATGAGATAAGTGCGTTTAAACATCAGGAATCTGAAACATGAAAATCTTATCACACTGCTGCTGTCAGGATTACTGCGACGGGTCGAGTCCATGTTAACAGCTCTAATAACACGACTCTTTAAATCGAATAGAGATAGATAGATAGATAATAGATAGATAGATTAGATGATAGATAGATAGATAGATGATAGATGTGCGGATGAGTGATGATGGAGGATACTATTGATGAGAGATGCGAGGAACTGGGTAAACTAGTAATTGATGTATGATAGATAGATAGGTATTATAGATACATGATAAAGATAGATAGATAGATAGATAGACAAGCGATGATACATGGGACCGGAAATAGGCTAGAAAGACTGATAGATGGAGACACAAATTCAAAATTGTTATTGGGTTGGCTTGCATGACTGGTGGCATGGATGGGGATAGATAGATAGATAGTAGATAGATAGATAGATAGCTGACAGAGATGCAGATAGATAGATAGATAGATAGATAGATAGATAGATAGATAGATAGATTAGATAGAGTAGATATATGATAGATAGATAGACAGACCGAAAGAAAGACAGACAGATGGAGGGACAGAAAAACAAATTGATTGATTAACAAACATTGGCATATACATGGAGGGAGGGACAGACAGACAGACAGACAGACAGACGACGACAGACAGACAGATGATATAGATAGATAGATAGTTAGATATATATATATATCTAATTATATATACTATATATATATATATATAGATAGATAGTTAGATAGATAGATAGATAGATAGATGATAGATAGATAGATAGTGCGCAGTGTTTGTGATACAGTCGGAGCGATACAGTGTGGAAGAGAGGAGAAGCGAGGGAACGTTTGGTAAACGCAGGATCGATTTAAAGACACGTGGCCTGAAACTTCACTCAGGCGCTCTTTCGCTTTCTTCCGGTGAAGTGGCGCGGGGGGGGGGGAAAAATGCAAATGCAATTAAGAGAGACGTTTCTTTAGGATCCGGTGCTTAACATCATCGGCGGGGAGGAAAAAACAATAACAACAACAACAACAACAACAACAACAACTCTCATGTTCAAGCAAATGCAGAATAGACTGGCTGGTGTGTAAAACGAAATGAAAGGCGTATTATCGCATTAGCATGATTCGGGTTGACACGTATGTTATGTATGCGAGGAACTACGGCGCTTTCAGGGAGGACGAGTCGGTGACTAGACGTTATAATTATTAATAATCCTTTATTGGTCACATCAACATTACAGCACAGTGAAATACTTTTCTTCAGTATTGGGGTATTTGGGGTCAGAGCGCAGGGTATCAGCCATGATACGGTGCCACCTGGAGCACAGAGGGTTAAGGGTCTTGCTCAAGGACCCAAGGGCGGCAGCTTGGCCATACCGGGGCTCGAACCCGGATCTTCTGATCAGCAGCCCAGAGCCTTAGACCACTGAGCCACACCCCCTGCCTAACTGGTTTACGTTGCCAGTTTAATGGAAATATAAAAAGGCCACATTGATTAGTGTTTGAGGATTCAGCAGTTAATAGATTAAAAGCCCATGCAAGAGTCAGATGCCCGGAGTTTCCACGAGGAAAAAAAAAGCTTTCGGGGTGATGATTCTTATTACCCGCCCCGATTCCCCCCTGCATTCCCCCCATCCCCGTCCCACCCACCACACATCCCCACATCCTCCACGAGGACAATTTCTCCAAAGTGCCAATGAACCTACGAGCATCCATTCACCGGGGGAGGAAACCGGAGAACCCAGAGAAAAACCCCCTGAAACCCAGGGAGAACATGCACAAACTCCACACACACATGGCGGAGACGGGAATCGAACCCGGACCCTGGCGGTGTGAGGCGAACGTGCTGACCACTAAACCACCGTGCCCCCCTGTGGAGCCCTAATTAAAGGGATGTAAATGTGTCGAAGGTGTCAGAGCGCGGCGTATTTTTTCCGTACGCGAAGGGAGATTTTTCCGCCTGCCAGACACGGCTCCCCTGGACTAGTCCGTCACTTTAAAGAGAAGAACAAAGTAGTCATTCAGTCATTTAAAAGTGACTGCAGGTGAGAAGGGATGGATGTCATAACGTCGCAGCACAATCCCAGCGCTGTCAAGAGGTTGCGGGAAATGCGCCTCCGACATGCACGCTCAGGTTTAGTCGCATACTCGGGGCGAAATGAGTTCATTGTAATGCAGGCCGTGGAGCGACGTGACTGGGCTAACAGACAGGGCTTTGTGGAGGCGTTTAAAAAGGGCAGAATAATAGATTTCATGCAGCTCCGGGGATTAATTAGCTTGGGGTTGTGTGTGTGTGTGTGTGTGTGGAGGGGGGGGGGGGTTAAAAAATCTGATCCCCTTTGGGACTTTGCATATTCATCGGCAGCTTTGATCGTCTTAGGTACAAGCGTCGTCGTGCTCGACCAACAAGCATAAATATTGGAAAGAAAACGCGTGAACGTTAAAA
>JACRUU010000009.1:875166-887666 GCA_030449085.1 Kryptopterus vitreolus | reverse complement strand
AACAAAACGCCATTATTACAAACAACATAAACAAAACACCATTATAACTACAAACAACATTTAAACAAAACGCCATTATAACTATAAACAACATAAACAAAACGCCATTATGACTACAAACAACATTTAAAAAACGCCATTATAACTATAAACAACATAAACAAAACGCCATTATAACTACAAACAACATAAACAAAACACCATTATAACTACAAACAACATAAACAAAACACCATTATAACCACAAACAACATAAACAAAACACCATTATAACTACAAACAACATAAACAAAACACCATTATAACTACAAACAACATAAACAAAACGCCATTATAACTACAAACAACATAAACAAAACACCATTATAACTATAAACAACATAAACAAAACACCATTATAACACAAACACATAAACAAAACGCCATTATAACTACAAACAACATAAACAAAACCACAAACAACATAAACAAAACACCATTATAACCACAAACAACATAAACAAAACACCATTATAACTACAAACAACATAAACAAAACAACATACAAAACACATTATAACACAAACAACATAAACAAAACGCCATTATAACTACAAACAACATAAACAAAACACCATTATAACTATAAACAACATAAACAAAACGCCATTATAACTACAAACAACATAAACAAAACGCCATTATAACTATAAACAACATAAACAAAACGCCATTATGACTACAAACAACATTTAAAAAACGCCATTATAACTATAAACAACATAAACAAAACGCCATTATGACTACAAACAACATTTAAAAAACGCCATTATAACTATAAACAACATAAACAAAACGCCATTATAACTACAAACAACATAAACAAAACGCCATTATAACTATAAACAACATAAACAAAACTCCATTATAACTACAAACAATTAAACAAAACGCCTAATAACTACAAACAACATAAACAAAACTCCATTATAACTACAAACAACATAAACAAAACGCCATTATAACTACAAACAACATAAACAAAACGCCATTATAACTACAAACAACATAAACAAAACGCCATTATAACTACAAACAACATAAACAAAACGCCATTATAACTACAAACAACATAAACAAAACGCCATTATAACTACAAACAACATAAACAAAACACCATTATAACTACAAACAACATAAACAAAACGCCATTATAACTACAAACAACATAAACAAAACACCATTATAACTACAAACAACATAAACAAAACATTATAACCATTATAACTACAAACAACATAAACAAAACGCCATTATAACTACAAACAACATAAAAAAAACAATAAACAAAACAACAGAAACAAAACGCCATTATAACTACAAACAACATAAACAAAACGCCATTATAACTACAAACAACATAAACAAAACGCCATTATAACTACAAACAACATAAACAAAACGCCATTATGACTACAAACAACATTTAAAAAACGCCATTATAACTATAAACAACATAAACAAAACGCCATTATGACTACAAACAACATTTAAAAAACGCCATTATAACTATAAACAACATAAACAAAACTCCATTATAACTACAAACAATATAAACAAAACGCCTATTATAACTACAAACAACATAAACAAAACGCCATTATAACTACAAACAACATAAACAAAACGCCATTATGACTACAAACAACATTTAAAAAACGCCATTATAACTATAAACAACATAAACAAAACGCCATTATTACAAACAACATAAACAAAACACCATTATAACTACAAACAACATAAACAAAACGCCATTATAACTACAAACAACATAAACAAAACACCATTATAACCACAAACAACATAAACAAAACGCCATTATAACTACAAACAACATAAACAAAACGCCATTATAACTACAAACAACATAAACAAAACGCCATTATAACTACAAACAACATAAACAAAACACCATTATAACTACAAACAACATAAACAAAACGCCATTATAACTACAAAACAACATAAACAAAACGCCATTATAACTACAAACAACATAAACAAAACGCCATTATAACTACAAAACAACATAAACAAAACGCCATTATAACTACAAACAACATAAACAAAACAACGCCATTATAACTACAAACAACATAAACAAAACACCATTATAACTACAAACAACATAAACAAAACGCCATTATAACTACAAACAACATAAACAAAACGCCATTATTACAAACAACATAAACAAAACACCATTATAACTACAAACAACATAAACAAAACACCATTATGACTACAAACAACATTTAAAAAACGCCATTATAACTATAAACAACATAAACAAAACGCCATTATGACTACAAACAACATTTAAAAAACGCCATTATAACTATAAACAACATAAACAAAACGCCATTATAACTACAAACAACATAAACAAAACACCATTATAACTACAAACAACATAAACAACATAAACAAAACACCATTATAACTACAAACAACATAAACAAAACGCCATTATAACTACAAACAACATAAACAAAACGCCATTATAACTACAAACAACATAAAAAAAACGCCATTATAACTACAAACAACATAAACAAAACGCCATTATAACTACAAACAACATAAACAAAAACGCCATTATAACTACAAACAACATAAACAAAACAAAACGCCATTATAACTACAAACAACATAAAAAAACGCCATTATAACTACAAACAACATAAACAAAACACCATTATAACTACAAACAACATAAACAAAACGCCATTATAACTACAAACAACATAAACAAAACGCCATTATAACTACAAACAACATAAACAAAACGCCATTATAACTATAAACAACATAAACAAAACGCCATTATAACTAAAAACAACATAAACAAAACGCCATTATAACTACAACAACTAAACAACATAAACAAAAACGCCATTATAACTACAAACAACATAAAAAAAACGCCAGGAGAACGCCAAAACTAAAAAAAACGCCATTATAACTATAAACAACATAAACAAAACGCCATTATAACTACAAACAACATAAACAAAACGCCATTATAACTACAAACAACATAAACAAAACGCCATTATAACTACAAACAACATAAACAAAACGCCATTATAACTATAAACAACATAAACAAAACGCCATTATAACTACAAACAACATAAACAAAACGCCATTATAACTATAAACAACATAAACAAAACGCCATTATACTACAAACAACATTTAAAAAACGCCATTATAACTATAAACAACATAAACAAAACGCCATTATGAACTACAAACAACATTTAAAAAACGCCATTATAACTATAAACAACATAAACAAAACGCCATTATAACTACAAACAACATAAACAAAACGCCATTATAACTACAAACAACATAAACAAAACGCCATTATAACTACAAACAACATAAAAAAAAAACATAAAAAAACGCCATTATAACTACAAACAACATAAACAAAACGCCATTATAACTACAAACAACATAAACAAAAACGCCATTATAACTACAAACAACATAAACAAAACGCCATTATAACTACAAACAACATAAACAAAACGCCATTATAACTACAAACAACATAAACAAAACGCCATTATAACTACAAACAACATAAACAAAACGCCATTATAACTACAAACAACATAAACAAAACGCCATTATAACTACAAACAACATAAACAAAACGCCATTATAACTACAAACAACATAAACAAAACGCCATTATAACTACAAACAACATAAACAAAACGCCATTATAACTACAAACAACATAAACAAAAACGCCATTATAACTACAAACAACATAAACAAAACGCCATTATTACAAACAACATAAACAAAACACCATTATAACTACAAACAACATAAACAAAACACCATTATTACAAACAACATAAACAAAACGCCATTATAACTACAAACATAAACAAAACTCCATATAACTACAAACAACATAAACAAAACGCCATTATAACTACAAACAACATAAACAAAACGCCATTATAACTACAAACAACATAAACAGAGAAGAAGAGCCTTGAGCTGATCTTTAGCTCTTCCCCTGAGAGGATAAAATAGGATGAAATGAAATATGGATAGAAACGATAATAATAATTATATACATTAAATTGAACATTCTTTCTGCAATATTCTGAAAAAAAGAAAGAAAGGAAGGAAAGAAAGAAATAAATAAAGAAAGAAATAACGAAAGAAAGAAACAAACAAACAAACAAAAGAAAGAAAGAAAGAAAGAAAAAGGGGAAAAGAACAAGCACTGAGATGGAAAAGAAAAAGGAACAAAACAAACAAACAAACAAAAGAAAGAAAAAGGGACAGAGAAGAAGAAGCCTTGAGCTGATCTTTAGCTCTTCCCCTGAGAGAAGGTGGAAGTGCAGGCGAACAGTGCGAGACGCTCTCGGGCAGCGATGGAGATTTCAGCGATGGAGATTTCTGTCTGGATAGAAACGATAATAATAATTATATACATTCAATTGAACGTTCTTTCTGCAACAATCTGAAAAAAAAACGTTCGTTTTAATTCGTTATCATTTTTTTTTATTTATCTTTTTATCCACGTAAAAAAAAAAGGCATTTTAAAAGAATGCACTTGGCTTCTTTTTCCCCGAATGCCAGCGGCGGCTCGACGTTTGATTTATTCCTTGCGACGCCGCAGTTGGACATGATCATTTGTCAGGGGATTGCTGGTCAAGCATTACAAGTGCCCGGGAATCGCATCTATCTAAAAGATATGACTTTTTTTTTTTTTTTTTCGGCCCACCGTTAAGCCTTTCACCTGCAGTCATGTTCCGCAGGGAAGACTCGGCCTGCATGAGAATGAGGCGTAGATGATTGCAGGGCTGATGCTGGTCCCGTTATGCGATGGCGGGTTTGCACACCAATTAGGACTTCAAAGCGCCGATGTTGGATGGACGAAAGATAAGCGCAGAACGTGTGATAAACTCCAGCTCCCAGAATTACAGCATGACGGACTACAAACATGGCCGCCATGGACTCTGATTCCTATCACGCTATTCGTGCTCCGTCTCAAGTGTAATATGATCATCTTCTAGCGCTTTATCCGATCTTCCCTCGGGTCACGGGGAGTCTGTGTCCTATCTCAGGCGTCTATGGGCATTAAGGCAGGATACACCCTGGATGGAATACCAACCCATCACACACACACACACACACATACACACACACACACACTCATTCATACACTAGGGACAATTTTCCAAGGTGCCAATCAACCTACCGTGCATGTTTTTGGACCGGGGAGGAAACCGGAGAACCCGGAGAAAAACCCCCTGAGGCACGGGGAGAACATGCACAAACTCCACACACACATGACCGAGACGGGAATCGAACCCGGACCCTGGAGGTGTGAGGTGATTTGTGTGTCGTGTGCAGGTTGCGATGGATGGAGTACAAACCGATAGTGTGTGGGAATGGTATATGTTTATATCTCATCCAATCACATTCACTCTATCCAGATGGATCTGGATAGGGTTATTTATTTTTTATTTTTTTATTTATTTATTCGTTCGTTCATTCATTCATTCATTCATCTTCTAGCACTTTATCCCATCTTCCCTCGGGTCACGGGGAGTCTGAGTCTATCTCAGACGTCTATGGGCATTAAGGCAGGATACACCCTGGATGGAATGCCAACCACACACACACACACACACCACACACACACACACACACACACACACACACACCCCACACACACACATTCATACACTAGGGACAATTTTCCAAGGTGCCAATCAACCTACCGTACCGTGCATGTTTTTTGGACCGGGGGAGGAAACCGGAGAACCAAAAAAAAAAAAAAAAAAAAAAAACGAAAAACCCAAAAAAAAAAGAGAAAAACAATAGAACCAAAAAAAAAAACAAAAACAAAAAAAAAAAAAAAAAAAAAAAAAAAAACCGAAAAACCCCCAAAAAAAACAAAAAAAAAAAAAAAAAAAAAAAAAAAAAAAAAAAAAAAAAAAAAAAAAAAAAAAAAAAAAAAAAAAAAAAAGAAAACCAAAAAAAAATGATGGAAAACACCCCAAGGGAAAAAACTGAGAACATGCAAGAAAAAGAAAAAAAAACTCCACATAAACATTAGGAAAAAACACAACAAACTGAGAAAAACCCCTGACACGGGAGAAGGTCATGCACAAACTCCACACACACACATGGCCGAGACGGGAATCGAACCCGGACCCTGGAGGTGTGAGGCGAACGTGATAACCACTTTTTTAAACCACCGTGCCCCTATTTATTTATTTATTTATTTATTTTTATTTATTTATTTATTTATTTCTTGAAAAACATGGCGAAATGGAACGAGGGATATTTTTAAAATGTAAGGAGTGGAAAATACAGATAAAAAGTATAAATATTTAAATTAGAAAGTATAATATTTAAATAGTAAAGAAAGACAGGAAAAAAAGGGATGCACAAACCCAGAGAGAAATAAAGTGATAGTTAGAGCAGGTGATGGATGATGGATGGAGAGACGTGGACAGATGTACAAGACAGATGGAGAGAGAGAGAGAGAGAGAGAGAGAGAGAGAGAGAGAGAGAGAAGAGAGAGAGATGCAAACAAATAAAGAGCCAGACAAAGAGCTATAGAGAGAGATAGAGAGATACAAACAAATAGATACAGACAGTGAGATAAACAGGTACATAGAGAGAGAGAGAAAGAAAGATAGACAGAGCAGCAGATAAAGGCAGAGACTAGGAATGGACAGATCGAGAAAGAGTGAAGGTTACGGACAGAGAGAGAGAAAGAGAGAGACAGAGAGCGACAAAGTGATAAACAATAAACAGGAAATGTAAACAGATAGCGTGAAAGAAAGACAGGAAATAAATAATAATAAATAAATATATAGTTAGAGCAGGTGATGGATGATGGATGGGGAGACTCAGGCAGACGTACAGCACAGATGGAGAGAGAAAGAAAGAGAGAGAGAAAGACTATAAGAGAAATACAGATACAGACAGACAAACAGAAAGAGAGAGAAAATAGAGACAAACAGGTACATAGAAAGAGAGAGAGAGAGAGAGATAGACAGAGCATCAGATAAAGGCAGAGACTAGGAATGGACAGATCAAGAAAGAGTGAGAGTTGCAGACAGAGAGAGAGAGAGACACAAAGTGATATGATGATAAACAATATACCAAAAAGGTAAAGCGAACGACAGGAAAAAAGGGATGCACAAACCCAGAGAGAAGTAAATATATAGTAGAGCAGATGATATATGATGGATGGAGAGACAAAAGACAGACGAACAGGAAAGATGGAGAGAGCAGAGAGATAGTAGAGAGAAAGAGAGAGAGAGAGATGCAAACAAATAGATGCAGACAATGAGATAAACAGGTACATAGAGAGAGAGAGAGAGAGAGAAAGACAGAGAGAGAGGATCAGAGAGAGGGAAAGAGAAAGATAGACAGAGCAGCAGATAAAGGCACAGACTAGGAATAGACAGATCAAGAAAGAGTGACAGTTACAGACAGAGAGAGAAAGAGCGAGAGAGAGAGAAAGAGAGAGAGAGAGACACAAAGTGATAGGATGATAAACAATAAACAAGAAAGGTAAACAGATAGAGTGAAAGAAAGACAGGAAAAAAGCCAGAGAGAAATAAATATAGTAGAGTAGGTGAAGAACAGATTGTATAGAGAGAGAGAGAGAGAGAGAGAGAGAGAGAGAGAGAGAGAGACAAAGTGATAGGATGATAAACAATAAACAAGAAAGGTAAACAGATAGAGTGACCGAAAGACAGGAAAAAGAGCCAGAGAGAAATAAATATAGTAGAGTAGGTGATGTACGGATGGAGAGAGACAGAGAGAGAGAGAGAGAGAGAGAGAGAGAGTAGAGGGTGCAGTACAGGCTACATTTCATTAGCTGATTGCTTTTCCACCCCGCGGCTGGAACACCGCATGAACTCAATCTCGCTTTTCCTCCGACTCGTTTACGGAGCGTCAATATTCCGACTGCTTTTACTTCCTCCTGAATGAAGGTCTTTTTCTTGCACTCTCGTCCCAGGTTTTCACGGGTGGGGGGGGGGGGGGTGGGCATTAAATGGCATGGGGGGGGGGGGGGGGGGGAGGGGAGGCTGGGGGTCGGTGAGGTTGGGCGTGGAGTGGGGATGAGGTTTGGTCCGGGGACTGACGGCTGGACGTTCCGATGCTCCGGACGCGTGTTTTTGAGAATTCCGCTCGCGAACCCTCAATAAGCGCGTGATTTATGCGCGATCCGGCGCGAGACATGTTTTACGACCTCGGCAGCATGTGTTTAGCAGCGGTCATAAAAGAAGTGAGTCATTCCGAGGAACGCCACGGGAACGCCGCTTTAATACGAGCGCTCTTTAATTCTACAATTTGGGAAAGTTAAAGGTTAGAGGTCGGTCGAGCGGTGCAAATAAAAAAAAAAAAAAAAAAAACACCCGCTCTGGGTGGGGGTCGAAGCCCAGGCGGATTTAGCGCTGTAGCGTAACGATTAACACATTGAATCGCTGAATCAGAAGGTTGTGAGCTCAAATCCTGGCCACAAGGAGCTGATAGAGACATCTGTAAATGTAAATATCTGGTTGCGGTGCTAGCACTCTGGATCAGAAGGTCACAAGTTCAAATCCCACCACTACTATTGACCTGCCACTGTTTGGCGCTCTAACCTTCACCTTCGCAGCTGTACTGCTTACTCTGGAAGTTTACCAAATGTTGTACATCTGACGTAAGTGTTTAAGGACCAGAAGGTTACAAGTTCAAATCCCAAGGAATGTCCTAAACCCTTAACTAGCCAGTTGTATGCCAGGGCATCTCCCAAATGCAAGAAATGTAAACCCCTGGATGAAGTCGTACAGCAGCATCACGTTTGAGGCAACGGATTCTGAATCGGAAGGGCACAAGTTCCAATCCCAGCACCACCAAGCTGCCTCAATTTACTCGCTGACTTTTTGTCTTTTTTTTTCCGAAAGAAGAACTGAGAGCTCATTGGTCCAGATCTCAAGCTGATGATCAGAAAGCTATGACATCATATCCCGGCAACACCAGAACGAACGACGACGGGGCCCTTGACCAAGGCCCTTAATCAATCTGCATAAGAACATAAGCCAAATAAGGACTAGGAGACTTAAATATGTTCCAGCATGACAGTACTCCTGTGTACAAAGAGGGTCCAATGAAGACCTGTTTCTACAAGGATTGGAGCTATATATATATATATATATATATATATATATATAGGGGGCACGGTGGCTTAGTGGTTCGCACGTTCGCCTCACACCGCCAGGATCCGGGTTCGATTCCCGTCTCAGGCCATGTGTGTGTGGAGTTTGTGCATGTTCTCCCCGTGCCTCAGGGGGTTTTTCTTTCTCCGGGTTCTCCGGTTTCCTCCCCCTGGTCCAAAAACATGCACGGTAGGTTGATTGGCACCTTGGAAAATTGTCCCTAGTGTATGAATGTGTGTGTGTGTGTGTGTGTGTGTGTGTGTGCCCTGCGATGGGTTGGCATTCCATCCAGGGTGTATCCTGCCTTAATGCCCATAGACACCTGAGATAGGCACAGGCTCCCCGTGACCCGAGGGAAGATCGGATAAAGCGCTAGAAGAAGATGAATGAATGAATGATATATATATATATATATATATATATATATATATATATATATAGATATATATATAATTATGGGGTGCACGGGGGGCTAGCAAAGCACGTTCGCCTCACACCGCAAGGATCCGGGTTCGATTCCCATCTCGGCCATGTGTGTGTGGAGTTTGTGCATGTTCTCCCCGTGCCTCAGGGGGTTTTTCTCCGGGTTTCTCCGGTTTCCTCCCCCGGTCCAAAAGCATGCATGCACGGTAGGTTGATTGGCACCTTGGAAAATTGTCCCTATATATATATATATATATATATATATATCTAGATATATATAGATATTCGTATATATATATATATACGTAGGTAATAGAGAGCTGCCTTTTGTCTGGCCCCAAAAAAGAAGCACAACAAAAGGTTTATAATATAAAATCGGACGCGGCGGAACGAAAGCATTCCCTTTTTTCCAGGGCGTCTATCGGGCCCAAGTTATTTGGAAAGGTAATTATAGTAAAAGTATAAAGAGGACTTGAAATGAAATGTCTAATAGGATGTGGCATGTGTTACAATTCAATTTGGTGACCTGGAAAAATAGGAGGGAAAATAAACACTGGCAGGGTTTTAAAGAAACGTATAAATACTGCGGCGGGAAAAAGTACGAATTTAAAACAGATAGAATTTGACGGGACGCTTTTTTTTTTTTTTTATCTAAGAAGAGAAATGTTTTGTTGTTGTTTAGTTAAGGGGTTAAAAATGCATGTAAAGGGAATCAGGGCCGAGCGTGCTTTTAGAGTAATGTGACGGGTTTGGAGTGAAGTTGATTATTTCCCAAACGCTGAAGATCATGAAGACGTTTAATCCTTCTTATCACAGGCGTTCCTGAAGCAGTGCTTTATTTGTAATGCCAAGGATAATGGCTTCCAAAACAAGTCCTACCCAATAACAGGGACGTATTCAGCACACACACACACACACACACACACCACACACACACACACACACACTCCTCGGGTTTACCGGATTATATCGGGATAGGCTGGGACAGACGAGTAAACAACACGATGGGAAAACTTCATTCCCTGTTTTCTGTTTTCTTTTCTCATCTACTGGATTATAATCGTCTATTTAAATGTATTAAAGCTGATATATGATATAAATGAGGGTCACAAAGGTCTAATAGGAATGTTTTCTTATTAATTCAAGTCCTATTTTTCCTTTTATTTCACTTTTTTTTTATAACATTTTTTTTTTTACTTTTAGGAGTTTTTACTGAATTTAGCATTATTGTTTTAATTAAAGGATATTTAATGAGGAGTGTTATAATTGTTATAATAAATAAAATTCACCTTTTATACAACCTTTAAAAGAGAAATACAGAGCCGGACAGAAAGAGCCTTATAACCTTTTATACAAGGGTCTATTTTATTTTTAATGAAAACTTTAAAATTAATAAATAAACTTTATTAAGAAAAAAATGAATATTGGTGTTATATTGTTCCTTTTTGTATTACAAACTCCACTGAACATCACAAGATCTTATACTATAGAGTTCGTGACTCGAGTTAAGGATATGCTCATGGGAGGGAATTGGGGAGGGAGGGGACGTGTATGAAGGGAAAAGGGAAGGGAAAGTAGGAAGAGGAGGGAATGGAGCAAGGAATGGGAAGGGAAGGTAGATAGGGAAGGAACAGAGGGAGGGAAGGAGGGAGGGAGGAGGGAAGAGAGGGAGGGAGGGATGGGAAGGGATGGAAGGTAGATAAGGAAGGAACAGAGGATGGAAGGAGGTAAGAGAGGGAGAGATGGGATGTGTAAAGTATGAAGGGAAAGTAGGAAGAGGAGGGAATGGAGCAAGGAAGGGAAGGGAAGGTAGATAGGGAAGGAACGGAGGGAGGGAGGGAGGGAAGAGAGGGAGGGATGGGAATGTAGGAAGTGGAGGGAATGGAAGAAGGAAGGGAAGGGAAGGTAGATAGGGAAGGAACAGAGGGAGGGATGGGAATGTAGGAAGTGGAGGGAATGGAGGAAGGAAGTGAAGGGAAGGTAGATAGTGAAGGAACGGAGGGAGGGAGGGAAGAGAGGGAGGGATGGGAATGTAGTAAGTGGAGGGAATGGAGGAAGGAAGGGAAGGGATGGTAGATAGGGAAGGAACGGAGGGAGGAAGGAGGGAAAAGAGGGATGGGACATGTAGGGTATGAAGGGAAAGTAGGAAGAGGATGGAATGGAGGAAGGAAGGGAATGTAGATCGGGAAGGAAGGAGGGAGGGATGGGAATGTATGAAGGGAACATAGGGATGGACAAGAAGGACAGGAAGGAACGGAGGGAAGGGAGGGAGGGAATGGAGGGAGGTAGTGAAGTGCATATCTGTGCATGTATTTTCCCAGAATATTGATTATTAGATCTTCCATATTAAGGACACGTTTGTTGTTGTTGTTTGTTGTTTGTTGTTCTGACGACCCACACTGACGTCAGATCAGTTTGTTAGCCGCAAACACAAAGAGCTTCCTGGTGTTTAACAGTGCAGTTCTTCGTCTGGGTGACGCAGACATGCATTCCTTCTGCACGTCTGCACTCGGGCATTAGAGGTCTGATCGAGTGCAGGCCGACTGTCAACAACAACAACAACAAAAAAAAAAGCAGTGTGTTTCAGACAAGAGACAAAAGTGAGTGTGTGTCGGAGAGAGAGAGAGAGAGAGAGAGAGAGAGAGAGAGAGAGAGCGAGTGCTGATGCTATCAGGGCTGAAAGTACATTGGGACAGTTAGAAGGTAGGCAGAGGCAGTGCTTTGCTTGTGATGGATGAGGGGAGCGTGCTGGTCCTTGGCCTCGGTGTCCTGCAGGACGTCTCGTCTTCACAGCAGGTGTGACGAGCCAAATGAAAAGTTTGG
>JACRUU010000009.1:857666-870166 GCA_030449085.1 Kryptopterus vitreolus | reverse complement strand
CGGGGGAGGAAACCGGAGAACCCGGAGGAAAACCCCCTGAGGCACGGGGAGAACATGCACAAACTCCACACACACATGGCCGAGACGGGAATCGAACCCGGACCCTGGCGGTGTGGGGCGAACGTGCTAACCACTAAACCACCGTGCCTCTTAGAAATAAATAAAGTATTAATGTATTTAATTAACTCATTAGCGATCGTGCAAAAGGAACGTTGATTTCCGCGTCCTGAAAGTTTCACGCCGAGCGAAATCACTCGTGACCCGAATATCCAACTTTACTGAGAAAGACAAAATGAAGAAATGTGAAATATTCAGGAACTGGGAATCAAACGATGGATTTACAGCGAGATCCAGTGCACCGGAGAGATCTTTGCTAGAGGCCTTCAAACCATCATCGACCTGCACCCGGGCGGCTGTGCTGAGGTTCTGATTATTAAAGGTGTGCTGAAATGACCGACCCTGGCGTTGAATCGACACTGGATCATAAACACAATATGAAATCAGGAAATCAGATAACGAGAAGGCCGTTAGCTGTTTAATGAAAGTTACATCTGACGCTACACTCCATCCAACAGCGAGGATTCGTCCTCCGAGACCCCCCCCCCCCCTCCCCACACACACCCCACACACACACCCCGCCCCCCGGAGGAGCTACGAGGAATCTTTCATCGTCTCCGCTCCGCTGATCGCGATGTCGCTCTGCAGAAACATTCTTTGACATGTAAATTGGAGGGTCCCGTGTCATCGCCCGCCTGCAGACGGCTTTCTGAATTATGCATCGCGTCTCCTGCGTGCTAATTGTGAAAATTACCGCGTGCGCGCTGGCGATCAAAACCTGATTGATTTGCTTTAGTCTCATTAGAATACGCCATTGTTCCAGGCTGGCTACATTGTGCGCTTGAATGGTGATATAAAAAAGAAAAAAAAAAAGCCAGCCTGATGTTCAAAGCGTGTAAAGTGTGCGAGCGAATGAATAGTTCGGTAATGCGGCGAGGGAAGGTGTTTAGTGCGGATCCCTTTCTCGACTCTCGCATAAAACAGACCGTGTACCTTGCGAATGAAGTGGGACGTGTGTAGCCCAATGGTTAAGGTGTTGGACTCATGAGATCATTCAAACCACACTACCACCAAGCTGCCACTAGTGGGCCCTTGAGCAAGGCCCTTAACCTTCAATTGCTCAGTTGTACGTCGCTCTGGATAAGGGCGTCCTTAACCAAATGCCGTAAATGTAAATGTAAATGAAGAAAGGTCAGAGGAATAGGGTTAGAACATACCTCATTACAGCTGCGGGGAGCAGGAAAAGCTGGGTGGGGTTTGACGAGTGGAAGGGATTTGAACTCACAACCTTCTGAACCTTCTGAACACTTCAAGTGAATGATTTAAACCTATGTTTAAGGGCCTTGCTCATGAACCCAGCATTCATAGCATTGATAAGGGACTTTGAACTCATAATAGGACTTTGGGACTTGAACTCATAATAGGTCTAATCAAAGGTCTAATGCTTTAACGACTGGTCAAATAGTAGCTTGTTTTTGGGTCAGATCCCAGGGTCAGACATGATACAGCGCTCCCTGGAGGACAGAGGACTTAAGGGCCTTGATCAAGGACCCAAGTGCTGCAGCTGAGCGATACCGGAGCTCGAACCCACGATCTTTCTGATCAGTAGCTCATGATTCGACCCCAATTAATGGACAGCTCAGTGTTTTTTATTATAGAACAGAGGAGAGTCAATATTTTCCAGAATGAAGCAGAATTCCCGGAATTCCATGCGGGTCAGGGTTCGAGAGTCATATCATCATGACCTACTTCGTCTCACCTACAACAACACGCGGAGCGTCAAATTTCCCCATTCATTCACTACTGGGCTGGAATGTCGTGGATTTCCCGAAATTCCGAACATGTATGGGGTTCGGGAGGTATATGATCGTGATCCACTCCGGAACCCCTACGAGTGGATTTGCCATATGTGCATGTCGGACGCTCACAGGCCCGAACTGTGAGGCACGAAATTTCAACCCCATTCATTTTCTATGGGAAAAAATTCCCGCTTTTTGTTCCCGGGTTCAGAATTCCGCGATGCGATTCCTTATAAAAGTAACAGCATGTCTCACACCATCGGGACGCACGATTCGTGACGATGGATAAAAACTACGGCCGAAAATTTGACGGAAGCGAGAGAGAGATTGTAATACGTGATTCTTTTGCACACGGCACTCATAACATCTGATAATCACAAGCCATTAAAGATTGTTTTCTTCGTACGTTTCTTCGGTGAACATCCAACATCCTGGCGTTAACTCGCAGTACGTTTGTAATGGCGTTATTATTAGGCTTCGATGAGTGCACTCGCTCTCTCACTCCGTGCGTCCCGGCGTCTGAGAGGGCGGTCGCCATGGAAACGTGCACGAGTACACAATAAACATCTGTTCATTTTCCTCGCTGTAGTCAGAAATACCATCAGCGGGAAAAAGAATGTTAAAAATTGTGCGTTTTTGTTTTTTTTTTATTTGCGTCCCGCGGATTCGCCGCCGCTCCTCGACGTTATTAACACTGCAAATCTAAAACATCGCCGAGTTAAACACTCGCTAACACGCGCGTCCGCCGTGTGGAATTCCCACATGCAGGGAAAATCATTCCCACTCAGACACAGAGATAAATACTGCTGGTAAACATCATGTGGAAAGAGACGAGAGAGAGAGAAGTAAAGGAGAAGAGAAATGGAGAAATGGAGGTAAAGGAAGGAAAGAAAGAAGAAAGAAAGAAAGAAAGAAAGAAAGAACGAGATAAAGAAAGAATGGAAGGAAGAAAGAAAGAAAGAGAAAGAAAGAAATAGAAAGAAAGAAAGAAAGAAAGAAAAAGAAAGAAAGAAAGAAAGAAAGTAAAAGAAAGAAAAAGAAAGAAAGACAAAATTAGACAAAGAAAGAAAGAAAGAAAGAAAGTTCATTAAAGAAAGAAAGAAGGAAAGAAAGAAAGAAAGGAAGAAAGAAAAGAAAAAATGAGTGAAAAAGAAAGAAATGAAAGATCTCGAAAGAAAGAAAGAAGGAAAGAAAGAAAGAAAGAAAGAAAGAAAGAAAGAAATGAGTAAATTCGAAAGAGAAAGAAAGAAAGAAAGCCATTAGGTAAAGAAGCCCGAAGAAAGAAAGAAATGAGATAAAAGAAAGAAATGAGATTGAAGAAAGAAAGAAAGAAAGAAAGAAAGACATTTTTTTGTTATTATTATTAGTAGTAGTAGTAGTCGTATTATCACTGTTAGTATGATAATAATAATAAAAATAATAAAAAATAAATAAATAAATAATCCCCCCCCCTATAATAATAACAATAATAATAATAATTATTATTATTTTATTTTTTATATATATATATCTATATATTTATTACATTCTAAGTCATAAATAGTGAATAATTGTGCAGGCAGACATTTTTTTGTTTATTCCCAAGAACCAATGCATTTTTAATAATCGTACATCCAAACTCACCGGTTCGATATATTGAGCTGTGGGCAAAAAATAACCCAAAATAAATTCATATTAACACACACACACACACACACACACACACACACACACACACATGTGCAGCGCATAGCAACACACACCCCTGAGGTGAACGCTAGGAAAGTGAGCTCGCTATCGCTCCGGCATTATGGTTTATTAAAGGGAAAGAAAAACACTTCTAGTTTTAACCTGCTTTCACCTTAAAAATAACATTTCAAATTTTATATACAACATAAAAATAATGATTTCTTATAAAAGTTCTCCAAAGTGTATAAAGGAGAGAAGGAAGAAAGAAAGAAAGAAAAAGAAGAAAGAAAGATAAGAAACAAGAAGAAAATGAAAAGAAAGAAGAAAAGAAAGAAAAGAAAGAAAAAAAAGAAGGAACGCAAGAGAAAAAAAAGAAGGAATGAAAGGAAAAAAGAAGAATGAAAGAAACAAAAGAAGAAACAAGAAGGAAAGTAAGCAAGATAGAATGAAAGCAAGAAAGGAAGGAATGAAGAAACAAAGAAAGAAAGCAAGAAATAAAGACAAAATCAAAGAAAGAAGAAAGAAAAGAAAAAAGAAAAGAAAGAAAAAAAATGAGAGAAAGAAAGAAAGAAAGAAGAAAGAAAGAAAGAAAAGAAAGAAAAACAAACACAAGAAGGAAAGTAAGCAAGATAGAATGAAAGCAAGAAAGGAAGGAAGGAAGAAACAAAGAAGAAAGAAAGCAAGAAAAAAAGAAAGAAAAAACAAAAAAAAGGAAAAAGAAAGAAAGAAAGAAAGAAAAAAAGAAAGAAAAAAAATGAGGGAAAGAAAGAAAGAAAGAAAGAAATTGTATAGATTTTTTAAAATAAGATTGTATCATGTGCATATTCGTTCTGATGGAATGACGGAATGACGTACATAGTCATGCTGACGAAACGACGGAATGATGTGTATATTCATGCTGACGGAACGAGGGAATGCTGACGGAATAACATGCATAGTCATGCAGACGGAAGGACGGAATGATGTGCATGTTCATGCCGACGGAACGACGGAATGACGTGTATATTCATGCTGGCGGAATGACGTGCATATTCATGCTGATGGAATGATGGAATGATGTGCATATTCGTGCTGATGGAATGATGGAATGACGTGCGTATTCATGCTGACGGAATGACGTGCAAATTCATGCTGACGGAACGACGGAATGATGTGCATGTTCATGCCGAAGGAACGACGGAATGACGTGCATATTCATGCTGGCGGAATGACATGCATATTCATGCTGATGGAATGATGGAATGATGGAATGACGTGCATATTCATGCTGACATGCTGAAATGACGGAATGACGTGCATATTCATGCTGACGGAATGAATGACGGAATGCGACGTGCAATTCATGCTGACGGAACGACGGAATGACGTGCATATTCACGCTGACGGAATGACATGCGTATTCATGCTGACGGAATGACGGCGTAATAAAGTGTGACAAAAAGCATTTTGGTAAAAAATCGGTGTTTTTCTTGCATTAAGGACAAAAAAACAAAATATTGGGGGGAAAAAATGTCCTTTGGCGAGAATTCAATAATGGCAATGCTCGATGGCTTTTCCTAGATGAAGGGCGTACAGCCAGTCCTGGAGGGGATTTTCTCTGCATGAACACACACACACACACACACACACACACCACAAACACACACACACACACAAACACACACACACACACACACACACACACACACACACACACACACACACACACACACACACACACACACACACACAGGTTTCATAGCTTTTTCTCTCGGCTCTTATTCAAAATTGTTTCTTCGCATACCCCAGCTTATTTTTATGATAATACAGCGCCCCCTAGAGCACAGCGGATTAAGCTCCTAGCTCAAAGAGAGACAGTCCGGTGATACCGGGATTCGAACCCCCGACCTTCCGATCAGTAGTCCAGCACCTTAAACCACTTGTGCTAGTCCCCCCCCTCACTGATCGACTAGCTGTTCATTTTACTTAACGAATAACGATGTTTTCTGTCGACGTGGCGTCAGAATTACGATATTAATGGTTGGATTTATTCGCACAGTGTTTTCTTTATTTGTTGCAGGATTAAACGAAACCCGCGATGCGGGAAAATGGATTTCCTGTCCGTCTGAGACAAATTCGATTTGCGTTGTGTCGAGTGACTCTTCTGCCACGAAACTCATCGCTCAGCGTTTTCCTCGCCGTTACGAATAAATCAGACGTCGCTAATAGTCATCGCTGGCGATGTGCTCGCGTACCTCCGTATCGCCCGTTTGGAGATTTAGTGTCAGATCTGATAAGTGCACACTTTAAAAAGCGCAACGATGTTCTACCAGGCTTTAAAATCCGACGTGTCGCCGCACGCGATGCGCTCGGCGGCGTGGCGTAATAAACCCCTGATGGATGGCGCTCTATCCGTGGCCATTAATGGAAATGGCTGTTTTCCCAGTTATCTGTATCTGTTTGTTTACCAACGACGTACCAAAGGTCGTCCCTGAGAATAAATAGCGACTGTAAAGCACGTCTCGTCCTGTGATAAAATGACGGAATGACGTGCATATTCATGCAAAAGAAAGCAAGAATTTTTTTAAATAAGTTTTTATCACTTGCATATTCATGCTGACGGAATGACGTGCATATTCATGCTGACGGAACGACAAAATGATGTGCATATTCGACAAAATGATGTGCGCTGACAAAATGACGGAATATTCATATTCATGCTGACGGAACGACAAAATGATGTGCATATTCATGCTGACGGAGCGACGGAATGACGTGCATATTCATGCTGATGGAATGATGGAACGACGTGCATATTCATGCTGACGGAATGACGATACGACGTGCATATTCATGTTGACGAAATGACGGAACGACGTGCATATTCATGCTGACGGAAATGACGGTAACGATGTGCATATTCATGCATGAAAGCAAGAATTTTTTTATGACGGTACGATGTTTATCACATGCATATTCATGCTGACGGAATGACGTGCATATTCATGCTGACGAAATGACGGTACGACGTGCATATTCATGCTGACGGAATGACGGTACGATGTGCATATTCATGCTGACGAAATGACGGTACGACGTGCATATTCATGCTGACGAAATGACGGAATACGACGTGCATATTCATGCTGACGAAATGACGGAACGACGTGCATATTCATGCTGACGAAATGACGGAACGACGTGCATATTCATGCTGACGGAATGACGGTACGATGTGCATATTCATGCTGACGAAATGACGGACGGAATACGACGTGCATATTCATGCTGACGAAATGACGGTACGACGTGCATATTCATGCTGACAAAATGGAACGACGTGCAATTCATGCTGACAAAATGACGGAACGACGTGTGCATATTCATGCTGACGGAGCGACGGAATGACGGAATGACGGAATGACGTGCATATTCATGCTGACGGAACGACGGAATGCTGAATGATGGAACGACGTGCATATTCATGCTGACGGAATGACGGAACGACATGTGCATATTCATGCTGACGGAATGACGGAACGACGTGCATATTCATGGTGCCCGACGGCTTTTTTTACACACTTATAAACCCTGTGGATCCGCAGTATCTGTTTGTTTTTACGAACGCCGTACGTCGTCTCGCGCTGTAATCGGTCGCGTTTCGAGCATAAAAAGCAAAGCGTGTGGGTGTCGCTTAACACATGTTTGGGTTGTTGGGGGCGGGGCTTTGTTGGGGGCGGGGTTAGTCATATTCTCTGGAGTCTACACTCAGGTGACATTTGCTGGAGAATTAACGCAAATGTGAGTTACCGATTGCGTGCGTTTCATGGATCACTACCTACCTGAAAACACACACGCACACACACACACACACACACACACACACACACACACACCCCGTGAGTTCAACTAGTTCACTGCTGGAAATGGAAGTCGGTAGACCTGAAAAATGCTATGAAATAAAGAAGACATAATTAATGGGAGTGAGAAAGAGACGGAGCGCTTCGGGATTCATTTCATCTTTCACAGATTTCACACATATTAATAAATGTGTGTGTGTGTGTGTGTGTGTGGTGTGTGTGTGGGGTGGGGGTGGGGGGGGGTTTGGGGGAGGGGGGTTTTCACATATCATAGATGATAATAATAAGGATATAATTATAAACAAAAACGCCAACGCCTTTATACACTGAGACTTTGATCTTGATCAAGGGCCCTACTAGAGGCATCTTGGTGGTGGTGCTGGGATTTGAACCTACAACCTTTTAAGTCCAGCAGCCATTGCCTTTACCACTGAGCACTAATACACCGCAGTAATGAACCTAATTAACCTTATTAATAATCGTTCACAGGTTTTTTTTCGTTAGAAGGTTTTACTTTAGAACCTAATTAATAATCGTTTGCATTTTTGGTTAGAACCTAATTAATAATGTTTTTTCATGTTTTTCATTAGAACCTAATTAATAATCGTTTGCAGATTTTTCGTAAAAAACCTAATTAATAATCATTAACTTATTTTTTGTTAGAACAATTAATAATCGTTCGAAGATTTCTCGTTAGAAACTAATTAACAATTGTCTGCATTTTTTGTTAGAACATAATTAGTAATCGTTGGCAGATTTTTCGGTAGAAGCTAATTAATAATTCTTCGCATATTTTATATTAGGACCTAATTAATAATTGTTTGGGGGCACGGTGGCGTAGTGGTTAGCACGTTCGCCTCACACCGCCAGGGTCCGGGTTCGATTCCCGTCTCGGCCATGTGTGTGTGGAGTTTGTGCATGTTCTCCCCGTGCCTCAGGGGGTTTTTTCTCCGGGTTCTCCGGTTTCCCCCTCCCCCCCGGTCCAAAAACATGCACGGTAGGTTGATTGGCACCTTGGAAAATTGTCCCTAGTGTATGAATGTGTGTGTGTGTGTGTGTGTGTGCCCTGCGATGGGTTGGCATTCCATCCAGGGTGTATCCTGCCTTAATGCCCATAGACGCCTGAGATAGACACAGACTCCCCGTGACCCGAGGGAAGATCGGATAAAGCGCTAGAAGATGAATGAATGAATGAATAATAATTGTTTGCAGATTTTACGTTACGACCTTAATTAACAATCGTTCACAGATTTGACGTTAGAACCTAATTAATATCGTTCGCAGATATCGCAAATTTCCTGAGCGTCCGAAATTTGCGTTTTTCCGCAATTTTTTACGTGGGCACTCTCGGAATATTACCCACACATAACGGGGACTGTGGACTGTACAGATAGGGAAGAGTTTGAGATCCAGCCGACAAGGACATTGTTTTCACGTTATAGTCTTTTTTCATTCATTCATTCATTCATCTTCTACCGCTTTATCCGATCTTCCCTCGGGTCACGGGGAGTCTGTGTCTATCTCAGGCGTCTATGGGCATTAAGGCAGGATACACCCTGGATGGAATGCCAACCCATCGCAGGACACACACACACACACACACACACATTCATACACTAGGGACAATTTTCCAAGGTGCCAATCAACCTACCGTGCATGTTTTTGGACCGGGGGAGGAAACCGGAGAACCCGGAGAAAAACCCCCTGAGGCACGGGGAGAACATGCACAAACTCCACACACACACATGACCGAGGCGGGAATCGAACCCGGATCCTGGCGGTGTGAGGTGAACGTGCTAACCACTACGCCACCGTGCCCCTACCGTTATAGTCTTGTGTAATAAAAATAATCCAATTCAAAAACAATAATGTATTTTTAGTGAAAAATGTGTTTATTTTAGACGTTTCAATGCAGATCGAGAGTGCTCTAAACCCAAACAAACAAACAAACAAACAAACTGGATTAATATTGACATACTTTTCCTTCTTCTAATCCAATAGGATTTTAAGGAATATGTTGTTGTTGTTTTTAATGACATAAAAGACAATAAGGATCTCTTATCTGTACGCAGCATTGTATATTATTCACACATTTAATAAAGAAAACACGGCCGACACGATGTCACATGTGTGCCTTTATTCATTCATTCATTCATTCATCTTCTAGCGCTTTATCCGATCTTCCCTCGGGTCACGGGGAGTCTGTGTCTATCTCAGGCATCTATGGGCATTAAGGCAGGATACACCCTGGATGGAATGCCAACCCATCGCAGGACACACACACACACACACACACACACACACACACACACACATTCATACACTAGGGACAATTTTCCAAGGTGCCAATCAACCTACCGCGCATGTTTTTGGACCGGGGGAGGAAACCGGAGAACCCGGAGAAAAACCCCCTGAGGCACAGGGAGAACATGCACAAACTCCACACACACATGACCGAGGCGGGAATCGAACCCGGATCCTGGCGGTGTGAGGCGAACGTGCTAACCACTACGCCACCGTGCCCCTGTGCCTTTATTCAGTCCATCCAAAAGGAATATAAGAGGACTGGTGATAATGGTTATAACGCCACCATGTGCTGTCCGTGGTGCTGAAATAAACCCCCTCGTTCTCTCCCTTTATTAATCATCTGCTCCGTATGCCACTTTCCCATCAAACATACATACAGACGCAAGTGAACATATTCACACTCGTCTCGCACCTCCCAGGTTTGTCTGTTTGTTTTTTCTTTCATTTCATCTTTTAGGACAGAATGTAGAGCAGCGTACACTTTTCACAAGCAAACAAACAAATAAACAAATGAATGAATAGATGGATAGATGGATGTCCGAACAACGGAGACACTGTCTGCATTCAAACATCGACTGAAGACCTACCTCTTCCAACGACACCCTATCCTAACATTCCTTTTATTCTCTTTTATCTCCCTCTGTCCAGAAATCCCGAAAAAAAAAAAAAGCCATCTGTCTATCCTCGTTTACTTAAGTTTGTATTTACCTTTCTTGACTAAATCTTATCCTTAGAGCGAGACCTAAAGCACTTCCTGTACGTCACCCTGGATAAGTCGAGTCTGCTAAATACCGCAAATGTAAATGTAAATGTAGAGAGAGAGAGAGACAGACAGACAGACAGACAGATAGATAGATAGATAGATAGATAGATATAGATAGATAGATAGATAGATAGATAGATAGATAGATAGATAGATAGAATAATAGATAGATAGATAGAAAAAACTAGATAGATAGATAGATAGATCAGATAGACAGACAGACCCGGCCCCCCCGACAGACATAGACAGCAGATCAGATAGATAGCGATAGATAGATAGATAGATAGATAGATAGATAGATAGATAGATAGATAGAGATAGAGACAGAGAGACAGACAGACAGACAGACAGATAGATAGATAGATAGATAGATAGATAGATAGATAGATAGATAGATAGATAGATAGATAGATAGATAGATAGATAGAGACAGATAGAGCAGACAGACAGATAGAGAGAGATAGAGTCAGGCAGACAGACAGACAGACAGACAGACAGACAGACAGACAGACAGATAGATAGATAGATAGATAGATAGATAGATAGATAGATAGACAGACAGACAGATAGATAGATAGATAGATAGATAGATAGATAGATAGATAGACAGACAGATAGATAGATAGATAGATAGATAGATAGATAGATAGATAGATAGATAGATAGATAGATAGATAGATAGATAGATAGATAGATAGATAGATAGATAGATAGATAGATAGATAGATAGATAGATAGATAGATAGATAGATAGATAGATAGATAGATAGATAGATAGATAGATAGATAGATAGACAGAGACAGACAGACAGATAGATATACAGACAGACAGATAGATAAACTACTAAACAATTTAATTATTTACTGTATATATATATATATATTTAGCATTTATTTATTTATTTATTTATTTATTTTAAATCAACTATGTTTGGAACATGATGGTAGCGATAGACCAGCGATTACATTCTTCATCATCATCATCATCATCGTTTGCTGGGATTTTAACTCTTTACTACAACAAGTTTATCGTGTATAAAATAACGTTAATTTTATCCCAAATCACATTCCATAATCTACATACGCTGGAAGTAAACAGCGGACGGAACTTTCACTCGGAATTCTGTAAACAGAGGGATTTCCGATACGGCTCTAAAGTTTCCGAATCTTTTCCCCCATTAAGCCAATAAAGCTAACAAGTCATGTAATTAAATGTACCGTCGTCCGTTTGATGGTAATCAGTCCCACACGCTCGCCGCAGGAGCCGTAATCCACTCCGAGACCATTAACCGTCGCGTTCAATTCCTGCCTTCGCTAACTCGCTCGCCCGTTCGCATTAGCGGACTTCCTGCACGCCGGGACTTGTTTAGCGGGTCGGCTAAGCAGATAATGACTCGCAACCAAGGCAATAAAGGCCTTGTTGTGTCTCTGCGCCGAGTCTGACCCGGACACGACCCGTTTCAGCGCAAACGGACGAGAACGAGGTTTTATTAAAGCTAAAAAAAAAAACAAGCTGAAATGACACGGAAGGGTTTTTCTATATGAAGCACGGCTGATTTGCGGGACATTTGCAGCTGTTGTTTGGGTTTTTGCGAGACTCCGAGGAGAAATGCGGAACAGACGATTCAAGCCAAAGGATAAAATCAGGAAATTTGTAATAATAAGCCATGTTTCAAAAATCATTTCTATCATAGTTTATTTATTAAAATCATTTCTATAATAATAACTGGAAACTATTGATTAATTAATCGAATATTTGTAATTAATTAATTAACCGAATATTTGTAATTAATTATTTAATTGAATATTTTAAAAGAATCAATTAATTGAATATTTGTCATTAATTAATTGATCGAATAGTTGTTTATTAATTAGTCAATTGAATATTTTAATACATTAATTAATCTAATATTTTAATAGATTAATTAATCGATTATTTTAATTAATTAATTAATCGATTATTTTAATTAATTAATTAATCGATTATTTGCATTCATTAATTAATCGAGTATTTTACTTAATTAATTGAATATCTGTAATTAACTAATTAGTTAGATATTTTTGTTA
>JACRUU010000009.1:824410-852166 GCA_030449085.1 Kryptopterus vitreolus | reverse complement strand
CTCAAAATCAGGAGATTTTCCATATCATATCCATATATGGGAAGGGGGTGTGGCTTAGTGGTTTAAGGCGATGGTTAGTGATCATAAGGTCGGGGGTTCGAACCCCAGTATTGCCAACCTTGGGCCCTTGAGCTGAATCCTCAACCCTCAGTCCTTCATCCTTTCTTCCATCGTCCAAGCGCCAATCAAATCACAGCTCGATTCTGATTGGTCGTAGATTGACGTGGTTTCACTGGATTGGGCGCCCAAAATCAGATCGTCCATATCATATCCATATATGGGAAGGGGGCGTGGATCAGTGGGTTAAGGCGATGGATTGCTGATCATAAGGTCCGGGGTTCGAACCTCGGTATTGCCAAGCTGCCACTCTTGGGCCCTTGAGCAGAACCCTTAACCCTCAGTCCTCCAGGGGGCGTTGTATCATGACCTGACCTCGCTTTCTTCCATCGTCCAAGAAGCAATCAAATCACAGATCGATTCTGATTGGTCGTAGATTGGCGTCGTTTCACTGGATTGGGCGCTCAAAATCAGATCGTCCATCTCATATCCATATATGGGAAGAGGGTGTGGCTCAGTAATTTAAGGCGCTGGTTACTGACCAGAAGGTTGGAGGTTCGAATCCCGGTATAGCCACGCTGCCACCCTTGAGAAAAACCCTTAACCCTCAATCCTCTAGGAGGCGCCGTATCATGACCTGACCTCGGTTTCTTCCCTCGTTTATTCGTCACGAAGCGTTCTGCTTTGCTGATGGTGTTTTTGATTACCAGCAAGCGCCAATCAAATCACAGCTCGATTCCGATTGGTCGTAGATTGACAACGTGTCAGTGCATTGGATCTCAGGAAATCAGGAGATCTTCCATATCATATCCATATATGGGAAGGGGGTGTGGCTTAGTGGGTGATCAGAAGGTCGGGGGTTCAAGCCAATCTGCCACCCTTGGGCCCTTGAGCAAAACCCTTAACCCTCAGCCCTCCAGGGGGCGCCGTATCATATCTGACTCTGCGCTCAACAAATTCCCAATCAACAATTTCGCTCGTGGACTTTTTACGTAAATAAAATGAAATACAAAGAGGTTTTCGTGCGAGGTTTTTGTGCGAGGTTTTTGTGCGAGGTTTTTGTGCGATTTTTGTGCGAGGTTTTTGTGCGAGGTTTTTGTGCGTGCGAGGTTTTTGTGCGAGGTTTTTGTGCGAGGTTTTTCGAGCGAGGTTTTTGTGCGAGGTTTTTGTGCGTTTTTTTGTGCGAGGTTTTTGTGCGAGGTTTTTGTGCGAGGTGCGATTTTGCGAGGTTGTGCGAGGTTTTTGTGCGAGGTTTTGTGCGAGGTGTTTTTGTGCGAGGTTTTTGTGCGAGGTTTTTGTGCGAGGTTTTCGTGCGAGGTTTTTGTGCGAGGTTTTTGTGCGAGGTTTTTGTTTCCGTGCGAGGTTTTTGTGCGAGGTTTTTGTGCGAGGTTTTTGTGCGAGGTTTTTGTGCGAGGTTTTTGTGCGTGTTTTTGTGCGAGGTTTTCGTGCGAGGTGTGCGAGGTTTTTGTTTTTCGAGGTGTGCGAGGTTTTTGGCAAGACAAGAGGTTTTTGTGCGAGGTTTTTGTGCGAGGTTTTTGTGCGAGGTTTTTGTGCGAGGTTTTTAAAATGGCATTAAGGACAAGAGGTTTTTGTGCGAGGTTTTTGTGCGATGTTTTTGTGCGATGTTTTTGTGCGATGTTTTTGTGCGAGGTTTTTGTGCGATGTTTTTGTGCGATGTTTTTGTGCGAGGTTTTTTGTGCGAGGTTTTTGTTTTTTGTGCGATGTTTTTGTGCGATGTTTTTGTGCGAGGTTTTTGTGCGATGTTTTTGTGCGATGTTTTTGTGCGATTTTTTGTGCGAGGTTTTTGTGCGAGGTTTTTGTGGCGATGTTTTTGTGCGAGGTTTTTGTGCAAGGTTTTTAAAATGGCATTAAGGACAAGAGGTTTTTGTGCGGGTAAGGTTTTTGTGCGAGGTTTTCGTGCGAGGTTTTTGTGCGAGGTTTTTGTGCGAGGTTTTTTGTGCGAGGTTTTTAAATGGCATTAAGGACAAGAGGTTTTGCGAGGTTTTTGTGCGAGGTTTTTGTGCGTGGTTTTTGTGCGAGTTTTGTTTTTGTGCGAGTTTTGTGCGTGGTTTTTTGTGCGAGGTTTTTGTTTTGTGCGAGGTTTCCGTGCGAGGTGTGCGAGGTTTTTGTGCGGTTTCCGTGCGAGGTTTTTGTGCGAGTTTTGTTTCCGCGTGGTTTTTGTGCGAGGTTTTTGTGCGAGGTTTTTTGTGCGTTTTCGTGCGAGGTTTCCGTGCGATGTTTCTGTGCGAGGTTTTTGTGGGGCCAATGAGTGTAAAAGAGATTGCAGGAGTGAAAACGACGGTTGGGAAACATTAATGCTGTGTGTAATATACGCCGACATCCCACTCGGGTGAATAAGTCATCATCGCGGCGCGCTCCGAGCTCCGGCGCTCTACAAAACGCTAGAGTGATAAATCCGTGAGTGTGCGGCGCCGGGAAAATTGAAATACAACGCAAGGACGGGATTTGCTTACAGAGGAGAAGGATAACCGCCGCCAGCCGCCGCGGTGTCGCGTGTCAATTAGCCTCCGCGCCACGATTTCGCCCCGTGGCATTAATGTCTGTGGGGTTGGAACTCACTTGTGCGTGGTTTTTTGTGCGAGGTTTTTGTGCGAGGTTTTGCGAGGTGTGCGAGGTTTTTGTGCGAGGTTTTTGTGCGAGTTTTTGTGCGAGGTTTTGTGCGATGTTTTGTGCGTGGTTTTTGTGCGATGTTTTTGTGCGTGGTTTTTGTGCGATGTTTTGCGATGTTTGTGCGTGGTTTTTGTGCGATGTTTTGTGCGTGGTTTTTGTGCGAGGTTTTTGTGCGATTTTTGTGCGTGGTTTTTGTGCGATGTTTTTGTGCGAGGTTTTTTGTGCGAGGTTTTTGTTTTTGCGAGGTTTTGTGCGTGGTTTTTGTGCGAGTGGTTTTTGTGCGAGGTTTTTGTGCGATGTTTTTGTGCGATGTTTTGTTTTTGTGCGATGTTTTGTTTTTTTGTGCGAGTTTTTGTGCGAGGTTTTGTGCGAGGTGTGCGATGTTTTGTGCGTGGTTTTTGTGCGAGGTTTTGTGCGTGGTTTTTGTGCGAGGTTTTTGTGCGAGGTTTTTGTGCGATGTTTTTGTGCGAGGTTTTCGTGCGAGGTTTCCGTGCGATGTGCGAGGTGTTTTGTGCGAGGTTTTCGTGCGAGGTTTCCGTTTTTGTGCGAGGTTTTTGTGCGAGGTTTTTGTGCGAGTTTTTTGTGCGAGGTTTTTTGTGCGAGGTTTTTGTGCGAGGTTTTTGTGCGAGGTTTTTGTGCGAGGTTTTTGTGCGAGGTTTTTGTGCGAGGTTTTTGTGCGTTTTTGTGCGAGGTTTTTGTGCGAGGTTTTTGTGCGAGGTTTTTGTGCGAGTTTTTGTTTTTGTGCGAGGTTTCTAGGTTTTTGCGAGGTTTTTGTGCGATTTAGGACAAGAGGTTTTTGTGCGAGTTTTTGTGCGAGGTTTTGTGCGAAGGTTTTTGTGGTTTTTGAGCGAGGTTTTTGTGCTATGTTTTGTGCGTGGTTTTTGTGCGAGGTTTTTGTGCGAGTTTTTGTTTTTGTGCGAGTTTTGTTTTTGTGCGAGTTTTGTGCGTTTTGTTTGTGCGAGGTTTTTGTGCGAGTTTTGTGTGCGAGGTTTTTTTGTGCGAGGTTTTTGTGCGAGTTTTGTGCGTGGTTTGTGCGAGGTTTTTGTGCGAGGTTTTTGTGCGAGGTTTTTGTGCGTGGTTTTTTGTGCGAGGTTTTTGTGCGAGGTTTTTTTTGTGCGAGGTTTTTGTGCGAGGTTTTTGTGTGAGGTTTTTGTGTTGTGAGGGGTTTGTGCGAGGTTTTTGTGGTTTTTGAGCGAGGTTTTTGTGCGGTTTTTGTGCGAGTTTTGTGCGTTTTGTGCGAGGTTTTTGTGCGAAAATGGTTTTTGTGCGAGGTTTTTGTGCGAGTTTTTGTGCGTTTTGTGCGAGGTTTTTGTGCGATGTTTTGTGTGCGAGTTTTTGTTTTTGTGCGAGTTTTGTTTTTGTGCGATGGACGAGGTTTTGTGCGATTTTTTGCGAGGTTTTTGGCGAGGTTTTGTGTTTTGAGCGAGGTTTTTGTGCGAGTTTTGTTTTTTTGTGCGAGGGTTTTGTTTTGTGCGTGGTTTTTGTGCGAGGTTTTTGCGAGGTTTGTTTTTGCGAGGTTTTTGTGCGAGGTTTTTGTGCGAGGTTTTTGTGCGAGGTTTTTGTGCGAGGTTTTTGTGCGAGTTTTGTTTTTGTGCGAGTTTTGTGCGAGGTTTTTTGTGCGAGGTTTTTGTGCGAGGTTTTTGTGCGAGGTTTTTGTTTTTGCGAGGTTTTTGTGCGAGGTTTCTAAAATGTCATTTAGGACAAGAGGTTTTGTGTGCGAGGTTTTTGTGCGAGTTTTGTTTTTTTGTGCGAGGTTTTTGTGCGAGGTTTTTGTGCGAGGTTTTTGTGCGAGGTTTTGTGCGAGGTTTTTTGTGCGAGGTTTTTGTGCGAGGTTTTTGTGCGAGGTTTTTGTGCGAGGTTTTTGTGTGAGGTTTTTGTGCGAGGTTTTTGTGCAGAGGTTTTTGTGCGAGGTTTTTGTGCGATTTTTTGTGCGAGGTTTTTGTGCGAGGTTTTTGTGTGCGAGGTTTTTGTGCGAGGTTTTTGTGCGTGGTTTTTGTGCGAGGTTTTTGTGCGAGGTTTTTGTGCGAGGTTTTTGTGCGATTTTTTGTGCGAGGTTTTTGTGCGAGGTTTTTGTGCGAGGTTTTTGTTTTGCAAGAGGTTTTTGTGCGAGGTTTTTGTGCGATGGTTTTTGTTTTTTGCGAGGTTTTTGTGCGAGTTTTGTTTTTTTGTGCGTGGTTTTTGTGCGAGTTTTGTGCGTTTTGTGCGATTTTTGTGCGAGGTTTTTGTGCGAGGTGTTTTGTTTTTGTGCGATGTTTTGTGCGTGGTTTTTGTGCGAGGTTTTTGTGCGAGGTTTTTGTGCGAGGTTTTTGTGCGAGGTTTTTGTGCGAGGTTTTGTGTGCGAAGGTTTTTGTGCGATTTTTGTGCAGGTTTTTGTGCGAGGTTTTTGTGCGAGGTTTTTGTGCGAGGTTTTTGTGCGATGTTTTGTGCGTGGTTTTTGTTTTTGCGAGGTTTTTGTGCGAGGTTTTTGTGCGAGGTTTTAAAATGTGTGCAGGTTTTTGTTGCAGGTTTTGAGGTTTTTGTGCAAGGTTTTGTGCGAGTTTTTGTTTTTGTGCGAGGTTTTTGTGCGAGGTTTTTGTGCGTGGTTTTTGTGCGAGGTTTTTGTGCGAGTTTTGTGCGTTTTTTGTGCGAGGTTTTTGTGCGAGGTTTTTGTGCGAGGTTTCTAAAATGTGCATTTAGACAAGGTTTTTGTGCGAGGTGCGAGGTTTTCGTGCGATGTTTTTGTGCGAGGCCGAGGTTTTTGTGCGAGTTTTTGGGACGTTTCTAAAATGTCATTTAGGACAAGAGGTTTTTGTGCGAGGTTTTTGTGCGAGGTTTTTGTGGTTTTTGAGCGAGGTTTGTGAGGTTTTTGTGCGAGGTTTTTGTGCGAGGTTTTTGTGCGATTTTTGTGCTTCGGTTTTGTTTTGTGCGAGGTTTTGTGTGCAGGTTTTTGTGCGATTCTAGGTTTGGTGCACCTTTTTGTGCGAGGTTTTTGTGCAGGTTTTTGTGCCGAGGTTTAGGACAAGAGGTTTTTGTGCGAGGTTTTTGTGCAGGTTTTTGTTTGTGTGATGTTTTGTTGCGAGGTTTTTGTGCGAGGTTTTTGTGCGAGGTTTTTGCGAGGTTTTCGAGTTTTTGTGCGATTTTTGTGCGAGGCCTTTATGTCTGTGGTGCGTTTTTGGAAACTCGCTTAAACCGGTCGGCATCGATTCTACACCTACACCCGGTGGCTTCAGACCTGCCGGTGGTTTCCGTGCGAGGTTATACTCAATAAACCACCTAAACCGGTCACTCGATCACTAATCAGGACCTGCCGGTGGTTTCATTAATAAACCACCTTCACTCTAATCAGAATGATGAAATCGGCGGTAGGGAATTAGCGCGCGGCGTACGGGACGCCATTATTACGCCAAAATGCGCCATCATGATGTCAGTCACAAACCACCGCATTTATACATACTTACATGCATACGAGTGCTGTGAATATTTAATCGTGATTAATGAATGTCACATCTCGTCTAATTGTGTGCTTTTGATTCGCTGATCGGAATCGATGCAAACGTGTGATTATTATTATTAGCGAAATTCCACAAAGAGACCAAATATTCCCGTCAATGCTTTCCGACGTAATGACGGTGTCGTAAATGACGCAAATCATCAGCACACTGAATTACATTGTTTTGTTTTGTTTCCACACGGACGCATTTTATACTTATTCATTCATTCATTCATCTTCTAGCGCTTTATCCGATCTTCTCGGGTCACGGGGAGTCTGTGTCTATCTCAGGCGTCTATGGGCATTAAGGCAGGATACACCCTGGATGGATTGCCAACCCATCGCAGGACACACACACACACACACACACACACACACACATACATACACTAGGGACAATTTTCCAAAGTGCCAATCAGCATGTTTTTTAGGACCCAGGGGGAGGAAACCGGAGAACCCGGAGAAAAAAAACCCCCTGAGACACGGGGACAACATGCACAAACTCCACACACACATGGGCGAGATGGGAATCGAACCCGGACCCTGGCGGTGTGAGGCGAACGTGCTAAACCACCGTGCCCCCTACTAAATGGAATTTATAAACGTGTAGGTGCTTCATCCGTCCATGGAGATATAACAGCTTTATGAATGTGTAATGAAGTCTACACGTGTACAGGTACAAGCTCAGTAGGTGGTTCTTACCGCAAGCTAAGTCGCCCCTGTGCATTAGATTTACAGACAAGAAGCTCCACTGCATCGCTGTTTTATTTTTCCTGCTTTTTCAGGCGTCTTCACTCTCGGTAAAAGCAAGTCTAATTAGAGGCTGTTTAATCATGACTTTTTTCCCCCTCTTTCTCTCTTTCTAACAGCAGCATGTGGCCTTCTGGAACACCGGCACATCAATTGTACAGGCTCTCAGAACATTGAGCGATGTTAGCCAAGCCCCATTACACTCATTTGGATCAGCACACTCTCTTCCTTCCTGACGCCTGATGAGCGGACGGCGATCTTAAAAGCCCATCAGAGCCCAATGGGGGGTGGGGGGGGGGGGGATGTTTGGGATGGGGCGGATTTATGCGGGTTTGTCCCGAGCCTTGCCGCCGATACCCTCCGAGGAAAATTCGAGCAATCTAGCTGGATGAATTAGGCAGGATGGAAATTTGGGAAGGAAAAATACGCCAAAAAAATGAAATCTGTATATTTATGGGATAGAACCTTTTTTTCCCTTTTCCAAAAAGATGTGTTGTGTCTTTTCATGTCGTTTCTATCAGAATGAACAATTCACAGGTTGATAAAAAAAAAAAAAAAAAAAAAACGAAATACACACAGATACGCCGTTGTGCTCGGGAAGTGCGATCCTCCCCATTACCCCTACAGCAAATTGGATTCTTTATAGCCTCTGCCATAGCGGCTCACAGAGCCGGATCAGCTCCATAATACACTTTCCAATTCATTTTCATTTCTTCATCGCCTGCCACTGTGTGTGTGGGTGTGTGTGTGTGTGTGTGTGTGGTGGTGAACTATGACAGATGAGAGCAAACGGTTGCCGCCACATGCAAAATTAATTCCCCCGACGCCCCGGCCAAGATTTTTTTGTAATTTGGGCATAAAAATAAAAGCGTGATTATAAACCTGTGGTAATGGAATAACAGCACTGACTGTCTGGTATATTCATTCATTCATTCATTTTCTACCGCTTTATCCGATCTTCTCGGGTCACGGGGAGCCTGTGCCTATCTCAGGCGTCTATGGGCATTAAGGCAGGATACACCCTGGATGGAATGCCAACCCATCGCAGGGCACACACACACATTTACACACACATTCATACACTAGGGACAAATTTCCAAGGTGCCAATCAACCTACCGTGCATGTTTTTTTTGGACCCGGGGGAGGAAACCGGAGAACCCGGAGAAAAACCCCCTAAGGCACGGGGAGAACATGCACAAACTCCACACACACATGACCGAGACGGGAATCGAACCCGGATCCCTGGCGGTGTGAGGCGAAACGTGCTAACCACTACGCCACCGTGCCCCCTTGTCTAGTATATACTGTATATCTATTTATATGTATATATGTATGTGTATAACCCATAATGAACAATGCACAAGTCTGAAAATACCAGGTATATTCTTTTATTTTTAGCCATTTATTTACACACTGTTTGAAACAGCGATGTAAACAAGGACTCTTTCTTTTCCATACACTGACTTGGTGCTCATTGTGACTGCGCATGCAGCCTCGTGCTGCCATCTGCTGGCGAGTTACCAAACCAGTTTCAAAAAAACGTATGGATGCCAGCTCGTAAATGTGTCTTAACATTGGATTAATGATGCATCTATAAGGTGCTATTCATCCATAGCCTGGTCAGGAGTTCGCTGGTTTAAATGGGGAGATGAGGAGAAATGTAATCTTGGGATGAAGTCAGAAAGGGCTAAGAGACGTTCTGGAGACTTTTGATTATAAGGTCTTGAGTTCAAGTCCCTTAGGACTCTGAATAACTGCAATAATTATTAATTCATTCATCTTCTAGCGCTTTATCCGATCTTTCCCTCGGGTCACGGGGAGTCTGTGTCTATCTCAGAAAGCGTCTATGGGCATTAAGGCAGGATACACCCTGGATGGAATGCCAAACCATCCACATCTCAGGACACACACACACACACACACACACACATTCATACACTAGGGACAATTTTCCAAGGTGCCAATCAACCTACCGTGCATGTTTTTGGACCGGGGGAGGAAACCGGAGAACCCGGAGAAAAACCCCCTGAGGCACGGGGAAGAACATGCAAACTCCACACACACATGACCGAGACGGGAATCGAACCCGGACCCTGGTGGTGTGAGGCGAACGTGCTAACCGCTAAACCTCCGCGTGCACCTCTTGCAATAATTGCAATACATTTTAATTACTTAATTAATACATTTAAATTATTTACAATAGTATTTCTGCATTTCTGACAAAATACTGATCTTTGGGGACTTTACTAACGTCCTCCAGCACAAAACGAGTCCTAATGGAGTTTTCTACCCAGATGATGTTTAATAAACAGTTAATAACAGTCTTATAGACAGGTGTCCAAAAGCATTTTATTTATTTATTTATTATTATTTGTTTGTTTTTTTACAAACGACAAATCCGCCCCAGGAAACTAAAATAAATAATCAATAAAAAGAGCAAAAACAAGCAGAATAATAAATTCTACAAATGTACAACCCGATATAAAGTCCTTTAGTAATTCTTACGAATTATTAAATGAATGATTTTGTACACGGTGGTTTAGTGGTTATCACAGTCGCCTCACACCGCCAGGATCCGGGTTCGATTCCCGTCTCGGCCATGTGTGTGTGTGGAGTTTGCATGTTCTCCCCGTGCCTCAGGGGGTTTTTCTCCGGGTTCTCCTCGGTTTCCTCCCCCGGTCCAAAAACATGCACGGCAGGTTGATTGGCACCTTGGAAAATTGTCCCTAGTGTATGAATGTGTGTGTGGTGTGTGTGTGTGTGTGTGTGTGTGTGTGTTTGTGTGTGTGTGTGCCCTGCGATGGGTTGGCATTCCATCCAGGGTGTATCCTGCCTTAATGCCCATAGACGCCTGAGATAGGCACAGACTCCCCGTGACCCGAGTGAAGATCGGATAAAGCGCTAGAAGATGAATGAATGAATGAATGAGGGATGATTTTGTACATTTTTTGCCGGAGGGTTCGAATCCCTTCTCGGCAGCTGGAAAATGTTCACTTCATAAAGCTCTTATCGTTTATCCCGTCTGAAATTTATACATTTAAACCACAGTAATGTTTTTTTATGCCTCCATTAAAGAAAGCAAGCTGCTTTTTAACGACAGTCTGTTTCCTGCTGCGTATGAACTCAGTATGAAGCACATGTTGTAAAGTTCAAGACCAAATCCCACACCTAAATCTGACTTTAACCGCAGTGAAAAAATACGCCTTTAAATAAGCGTTTATTTCAACGTATTTATTTATTTATTTATTTACATCAGCGTTAATTTTTGCCGTGTGCAAGTATATTTAATGTTCAATTAATAGACTAAATAAATTCTTTTATTGTTAATCTTTTCATTTTAAAGTGAAACAAAAACATGATGTTCATTATTTGCCTTTTAAATTGATTTTTTATTTATTTATTTTTTTAATTGAATTGATCTTTTTTCCACCTTGTTTGCACTGATATACACGAACATTACTGAAATCTCTATAAACGACTGAACAGTAATTAGATTGCGTACAGGTCACAGGATTGTCCTCAAATTTGAAGGAAAACACAAAAATAAAACAACACAAGTCAAGAATTTTTGCTTTTCGTCTTTAAAATGTAACAAATTGGAATTTTTTTGTATTACTTTTTTATTTAAATAACTTTTTATGGTTTTTTTTTCTTAATAAATGCCCTGATATACATGAACATTACTGACATCTATATAAATAACTTAAAAATAATAACAGTTTAGGGGCATGGTGGCTTAGTGGTTAGCACGTTCGCCTCACACCGCCAGGATCCGGGTTCGATTCCCGTCTCGGCCATGTGTGTGTGGAGTTTGTGCATGTTCTCCCCCTCTCTCCCGTGTCCTCAGGGGTTTTTTTTTTCTCCGGGTTCTCGGTTTCCCCTCCGGTCCAAAAACATGCACGGTAGGTAGATTGGCACTCCTTGGAAAATTATCCCTAATGTATGAATGTGTGTGTGTGTGTGTGTGTGTGTGTGTGTGTGTGTGTGTGTGTGTGTGTGTGTTGTGTGTGTGTGCGTGTGCCCTGCGATGGGTTGGCATTCCATCCAGGGTGTATCCTGCCTTAATGCCCATAGACTCCTGAGATAGACACAGACTCCCCGTGACCCGAGGGAAGATCGGATAAAGCGATAGAAGATGAATGAATGAATGAATGAAATAATTCAGTTAATTAAAAAACATTATTTTGTTTATTAAAGTCCCTAAAAATCTAATTTGACTTGTTGGCATCTGGAGAACATGCCCCAAAGTAAAATAAAAGGAAAATAAAATAATAAAAACCAGGAAAACAAAGTGTGTTTGTTTCTAAACTGGTTTGTCTGGATTTCCTTGATATTATCCCAGACAGAAGGGGGCGTGGCCTAGACAGGAAGTTCGATTGTTTAATTGTTGTTCATTTTCGTTTCATTAAAAACGATCTCTGCGCCCCTGGAGGTAGAAATGTCAGGATTGTCAGAAGGTTGTTGGTTTCAAGCCCCTGGATCAGCCAAAGTGGCGCTCTGCGGCCATAAAAAGCATGGGGGTTACCCCTTTGTCCACCAGGGGCGCTGTTTCATGTCTGGACAAGTTGAAATGATCATGTGATCATTATTGACTCAACTATTTAGAGACCCAATCATTCTAATCAGAAGGTTGTTGGTTTCAAGCCCCTGGATCAGTCAAAGTGGCACTCTTAGGGCCCTAAAGCAAAGCCCTTAACCATCTGTCCACCAGGGGCGCTGTTTCAGGTCTGGATAGGGTGAAAATGTGATCATTATTGACTCAACTATTTAGAGACTCAATCATTCTAATCAGAAGGTTGTTGGTTTCAAGCCCCTGGATCACTCAAAGTGGCGCTCTGGGGTCGTAAAAAGCATGGGTGTTACCCATCTGTCCACCAGGGGCACTGTTTCAGGTCTGGACAGTTTGAAATGATCATGTGATCATTATTGACTCAGCTATTTAGAGACTCAATCATTCTAATCAGAAGGTTATTGGTTTCAACCCACTGGATCAGCCAAAGTGGCGCTCTTGGTCGTTACCCCTTTGTCCACCAGGAGCGCTGTTTCATGGCTAACCCACTGGGAACATCACTGGGAAATGCACGGGAATGCACCGTGCTACAAGGACAATTTTCCTCGGATGGATGGATGGATGGATGGATGGAAGGATGGATGGATGGCGTTGTTGAAGGAGCGCATTGCATTGTGGGGATGAGATTAAACCCAGGAAAGTCGGATGAAATGGGAAAATCTCGGAATGTTGTGTCTGAGGGTGTGGTATAATAATGTGTAATATAAATATTCCACATTATTACATGTTATAAATATTACACATTCTTACATGTTATAAATATTACACATTATTACATGTTATGAATGTTCCACAGTATTACATGTTATACATGTTACACATTATTACATGTTATGAATGTTCCACATTATTACATGTTATGAATGTTACACATTATTACATGTTATGAATGTTACACATTATTACATGTTATGAATGTTACACATTATTACATGTTATGAATGTTACACATTATTACATGTTATGAAATATTACACATTATTACATGTTATGAATGTTCCACATTATTACATGTTATGAATGTTACACATTATTACATGTTATGAATGTTACACATTATTACATGTTATGAATGTTACACATTATTACATGTTATGAATGTTACACATTATTACATGTTATGAATGTTACACATTATTACATGTTATGAATGTTACACATTATTACATGTTATGAATGTTACACATTATTACATGTTATGAATGTTCCACAGTATTACATGTTATGCATGTTACACATTATTACATGTTATGAATGTTCCACAGTATTACGTGTTATGCATGTTACACATTATTACATGTTATGAATGTTACACATTATTACATGTTATGAATGTTCCACATTATTACATGTTATGCATGTTACACATTATTACATGTTATGAATGTTACACATTATTACATGTTATGCATGTTACACATTATTACATGTTATGAATGTTACACATTATTACATGTTATGCATGTTACACATTATTATATGTTATGAATGTTCCACAGTATTACGTGTTATGCATGTTCCACATTATTACATGATTATTACATTATTACATGTTATGAATGTTCCACATTATTACATGTTATGAATGTTCCACAGTATTACATGTTATGCATGTTACACATTATTACATGTTATAAATATTACACATTATTACATGTTATGCATGTTCCACATTATTACATGTTATGAATGTTCCACAGTATTACATGTTATGAATGTTACACATTATTACATGTTATGAATGTTACACATTATTACATGTTATGAATGTTACACATTATTACATGTTATGAATGTTACACATTATTACATGTTATGAATGTTACACATTATTACATGTTATGAATGTTACAGTATTACGTGTTATTATTACATGTTATGCATGTTACACATTATTACATGTTATGAATGTTACACATTATGACATCGTCACCGTACCTTGGCGTTTAAAGCGCTGGAATGTGAGCTGTTGATGTTTCCCGACTATAAGATTATAATACTTTATTTTCGCTGTAAATACACGGAGAAAGGACGACTCTGATCAACAACGATGGCGTTTTTGTGTCTTTTTTTTTTCTTCCCCTTTTCCATTCATTAAAACAAACACTATGTGTGACATTTGTGAGTTTGAGGATTAGCCGAGAGGGATGAAGGTAAAAGCCGGGCAGCCGTTACGCCGCTCTATCTGCTGACCTTTTTCACCCGGAGAGGAAATGAAAGAACGGCGAAAGAGGACCTTTACAAAGTGAAGGTGAATTATGCTTGGTGTAGGTCAGGGTAATTATGGGATATTACCATTTAATATTAGCTTAAAGCTGAATAAATCACAGTAGAAAGAAGGAAGGCCTCGTCCTTGCGCGACCCGGCCTGCGATTTCCACACCGTCCTGTAAAACCTCCAGGCTTTTTCTTCATTTTATACACGGAATTTTCAACCGTCTTGTTTTTTCTTTTTCCGAAATTATTTATTTCACATTAATTGGAGATTTAATTTGATGCTTCGATCACACAATTAAATCTCTCAGTCTCTCAGTTAAATCTCCCTTTTTATTACCCAATTAAAACTCCCCTGATCGTACCAGAATATTTCACTATAGGGCTTGACGCAATGCCTTCCAGCCGGGAGGAAAAGAGGAAGGACGAGGAGGAGGTTTATGGACGTGTTGATGGACGACATGCACGTATTCGGGGTGAAAGAGGGCAGATGTAGAGGACACGGTGGTAACGAGAGAAGGATGATCCACTGTGGCGCCCCCTAATGGTAGAACATATTGAGGTAATTTACGTTTTGCTCAGTCGTTACACGACTTCGTCCCGCTCTACAAAACTGTATATAAGTTTTTTTTCATAATCACAGTGCTCATGAAATCTCTCACTCTAAAAATGTCTCAATGTTATTTTCTTTAGTGTTGGTTTGAAGTGTAAAATATGGGACGTGGCTCCTTTAAGAATTGTGTTCCGGTTGCTTTTCCATATAAACTGGTGATACGGTGTTTAGGTTATACGGAAGCGCTTTATTGCGTTCAGTAAAAATGCGCTTTATTGCAGTAATACGGATTTGGGAATGCGATGCGCTTGCGTAAGGTTCCATACGGTAATATACGCTAATATAGTGAGGAGATCGTACCTGTTGTGAACGCGCAGCTAGGGGGCGTCATTGGGGGGAATTTAGGAAGCGTGAGTGGATGCACTGAACGTTTATTTATTTATTTGTTGTTCGGGTTTCGTTCATTCGCACAACACGTTCAGATCACTCACATAGTAATGCACACAGAGTTATAACGCCTTAATAACATTAGTGTCATTAAAGTGAACTTGGATGAACTCATTCATTCATTCATTCATCTTCTAGCGCTTTATCCGATCTTCCCTCGGGTCACGGGGAGTCTGTGTCTATCTCAGGCGTCTATGGGCATTAAGGCAGGATACACCCTGGATGGAATGCCAACCCATTGCAGGACACACACACACACACACACACACACACACACACATTCATACACTAGGGACAATTTTCCAAAGTGCCAATCAACCTACCGTGCATGTTTTTGGACCGGGGGAGGAAACCGGAGAACCCGGAGAAAAACCCCTGAGGCACGGGGAGAACATGCACAAACTCCACACACACATGGCCGAGACGGGAATCGAACCCGGACCCTGGTGGTGTGAGGCGAACGTGCTAAACACTAAACCACCGTGCCCCCCCCCCCCCCCCCCCCCCCCCCTGTTGCATGAAGTTCATTTCATTACATAATTTGTAAATTCTATGAAGTTTTGAGAAAATGTTCATTATTAAAAGTGATGTGTGAATAAAAGTGAACCGTCGACACGATGAATAAATCCGCCATTAAAGTCACGTCACCAGAGAAAGGAGAAATGACGAAGCTGTTATGATATAAAGGGAAGAATTCACCTTGACTAGGACAGTGTGTGCTCGGCAATGAGCGTCCGTAATTACCGCTGGGGAAGTGCAAGCGTTCGAGAGCCACTCGAAGGCTGTGTTAGTGTGTTAAACTCTGAAATGGGCTTCGGCGTGCTGCGGATACTCGTTTCTCAGAGTCAGGAAAAAAAGAATAATAATAATAATAATAAAAATACACAAGAAGATCCCGAAATCATGAAAATGGATTGATTTTTAAATGTTATTTCCTTTCCTCCAGAATCTATCTGTCTTTTTTTCGTGATGCACAGAAATCTCCCGCGCCTGTTTCCGTAGAGACGCCGAGCGTGAAGCTGGGAAATTTCTCATTTTATGCGATACAGACAAATGAAATCTCCCGTCTTCTTCCAGACGGCGTCTGATCCGATGTTATTTTGTGATTGAATAAACGTTATTGACCCCGAGATCGTCCAGCATAGAGATTATCCAGCACATAGATCGTACATCACTGAGATCATACAGCACAGAGATCGTACATCACTGAGATCATACAGCACAGTGATTGTCTAGGACAGAGATCGTACAGCACAGAGATCATACAGCACGGAGATCATGCAGCACAGAGATCGTACAGCACAGAGATCGTACAGCACAAAGATCATACAGCACAGAGATCATAGAGCACAGAGATCATCCAGCACGGAGATCGTCTAGCACAGACATCGTACAGCACAGGGAGGGGGGAGAAACTAATATACAGGCAGACGGAAAATGGATGGACAAGAATAGACAAAATAAAAAGATAGGAATAGTGAGAAAAAGACAGAAATCAAAGAGACAGATGATGAGACAGAAAGACAAAAGGATAGATAGAGACAGGCTGATAGATAGATAGATAAATAGATAGATAGATAGATAGATAGATAGATAGATAGATAGATAGATAGATAGATAGATAGATAGATAGACAGACAGACAGACAGACAGACAGACAGACAGATAGATAGATAGATAGATCAGATAGATAGATAGATAGATAGATAGATAGATAGATAGATAGATAGATGATAGGATAGATAGATAGCTGATAGATAGATAGATAGATAGATAGATAGATAGTAGATAGATAGATAGTATAGATAGATAGTAGATAGTAGTAGGTAGTAGGTAGGTAGGTAGGTAGAGGTAGGTAGGTAGGTAGGTAGGTCAGACAGACAGACAGACAGACAGACAGACAGACACATACATAGATAGATAGATAGATAGATAGATAGATAGATAGATAATGAGATAGATACGATAGATAGATATAGATATAAATAGATAGATAGATAGATAGATAGATATAGATAGATAGCCAGACGCAGACAGACAGACAACAGACACATACATTGATAGATAGATAGATAGATAGATAGATAGATAGATAGATAGATAGATAGATAGAATAGATAGATATCCTATAGATAGATATAGATAGATAGATAGGTATATATATATAGATCTAGATATATATCTAGATATATATATATATATAGATGATATAGATATAGATAGATAGCTAGATAGATAGATAGATAGACAGAGATAGATAGATAGATAGATAGATAGATAGGATAGATGATAGATAGATAGATAGATAGATAGATAGATAGAGATGATATAGATATATAGATCTATAGATAGATAGATAGATAGATAATGCTATAATCTAGATCGATATATATATGGCTGATCGCTAGATAATCGCTCGCTTCGATGATAGATAGATAGATAGATCGATATCTAGATAGCTGCTCGATAGATAGATTTCGATAGATAGATGGAGATAGATAGATAGATAGATAGATAGCTAGATAGATAGATAGATAGATAGATAGATAGATAGATAGATAGATAGATAGATAGATAGGGAAAACAACAAGAAAATGGCAGATGAGAGAAAGTGAGACAAAAGAATAAATAATAAAATGAAAGGCATAGATAGTTTGAAAGCATGAGAGAGAGAGAGAGAGAGAGAGACTGATATTTCTCTCTCTCTCTCTGTGTGTTTGGTGAAGTGATGTGAAGATAGAAATACGCTTGTTTGATTTCGGCTCATGTTGTGGGTTTGTAACAGAGACATGACCAGGCCTGAGGTGAGAGACTCAATTCACAGCATGCATGTCTACTGTCAGAGCAAAGTAAAGGGAAAAGATGATGAAGATAAAGAAAGGAGGAGGAGAAGGAGGAGGAGGAGGAGAGACAGAGAAAGGAAGGACACAAATGCATCGCCCGATTTCACACTTATCACCACATTTACAACAGTATCCTCCGAATGCCAAAGTGAATATTCTGGAAGGTCATGGGTTCGAATCCCAAACCCCCACCAAGATGAAACACTCGGGCCCTTGTGCAAGGCCCCTGCTCCTTGATATAGCTGAGATAAATGTATAATGTTTAACATCCGATATATATCGATTTTGTCAGGTATTTTTTCAAGTCATTCAGAAACGATTCATTCATTCGATTCATTAATGCGACTCAAATGATTCATTTATTTTCTGCATTCAATTAATATACTGTATTATAATTAAAAAAATGTAATTTAATTTGCAATTAAAACGTCATTTTAATTCTGATCAAAGGATTTTGATGATGATCCCTTTGCTTACACGTACCACACAAGCCCTGAATAACAAATAGGGAAGTTTATCAATACACTAATACTGAATCGACACCTTTTCGACCAATCAGAATCCAGCATTTGGTTTATGTATAATTTGCATACTGCTGTCTTTCTCTAACGAAGGTCGTTTCGTCTTCGTTTATCCTCGCCAAAGTGTATCCTGGATATACTTTAGGGAATATTCGTAAACCCGTATTCGTATATAATCATTATATAACGAAAAGTCGAACCGCGACGTAACGACGGGTTTAATTAAGGAAATCTTATTATGACTATTTTGTAGAAATGTATGTATTTATATGCAGCGCTTACAGCTTTTAACGTCGCACTTAAGTGCATTCGGAGCGCTTTTATAACCTTTATAACAACGCACATTTGCTCTTTTTTTCCTGGGGCCCCCAGGAGGGACCCCCGGTAGCGTTTATTTGCTACATTAGCTTCGACGACGACGTAAACCAACGTACAAATACACAAAGCGTATTTTTAAATTTTTTACCGTTTCGTTTGATACGACGAACAATGTCATTCCGTATCAGATTATACGTACACCTACGCAGAATGCAACGAGCTGGAAACAAAAGCCGACGACAGCAGGACGCCTGGAGTTATCCGCTCCTCTAATTAAAACAGATGGGACGCTCATCGACGTGTTTGACCGGAAATCTGCTTTCCAGCAGGAGGAAAAGAGGAACGAGGGAACGAAGAAATCTGGCTCGGGGCGTAAAATCTTAGCGAAACTTTTTTTTTTTTACTCCGCCCCCCCCGAAACACACACACACTTCCCCCTATGATATTATTATATGATGAAATACTTTGTGGTCAAGACCAGATAAATCGCCTTCGTGCCTCCGTTATTCTGCAACGTTCTGCAATCACAAACTCTGTAAATATCCTCAATAGATAAGTCATGCTCCACTGACCGCCATGCATCTTTATTTGAGCTGGAAATGCGTTTCATACGAGTATACGAGACATTAAAGCTACAAAGTGAATCAACACCTTTTTCAAACCAATCAGAATCCAGCATTTGGGCAGTGTATATTTGCATACTGACATACTGCATAATGACTCCCATAGACACTATACAGTGCATCTGAGTCGTTCGTTCATTTGACACGTGACTCCCATAGACACTATACAGTGCATCTGAGTCGTTCGTTCATTTGTCACGTGACTCCCATAGACCCATACAGTGCATCTGAGTGTCATTCGTTTGTCACAGACTCCCATAGCACTATCAGTGCATCTGAGTCGTTCGTTCATTTGTTCATTTGTCACGTGACTCCCATAGACACTATACAGTGCATCTGAGTCGTTTGTTCATTTGTTCACGTGACTCCCATAGACACTATACAGTGCATCTGAGTCGTTCGTTCATTTGACACGTGACTCCCATAGACACAACACAGTGCATCTGAGTCATTCGTTCATTTGACACGTGACTCCCATAGACACTATACAGTGCATCTGAGTCGTTCGTTCATTTGACACGTGACTCCCATAGACACTACACAGTGCATCTGAGTCGTTCGTTCATTTGTCACATGACTCCCATAGACACTACACAGTGCATCTGAGTCGTTCGTTCATTTGTCATGTGACTCCCATAGACACTACACAGTGCATCTGAGTCGTTCGTTCATCATGTTTGTCATTGTCATGACTCCCATAGACACTACACAGTGCATCTGAGTCGTTCGTTCATTTGACACGTGACTCCCATAGACACTACACAGTGCATCTGAGTCGTTCGTTCATTTGTCACGTGACTCCCATAGACACTATACAGTGCATCTGAGTCGTTCGTTCATTTGTATCACATGTGACTCTCCATAGACACCTATACAGTGCATCTGAGTCGTTCGTTCATTTGACACATGGACTCCCATAGACACTATAACAGTGCATCTGAGTCGTTTTCGTTCATAGACCTTGTGCATCTGAGTCGTTCGTTCATTTGACACCGACTCCCATAGACACTATACAGTGCATCTGAGTCGTTCGTTCATTTGTCATGTGACTCCCATAGACACTATACAGTGCAGAGTCATTCGTTCATTTTGTCATGTGACTCCCATAGACACTATACAGTGCATCTGAGTCATTCGTTCATTTGTCATGTGACTCCCATAGACGCTACACAGTGCATCTGAGTCGTTCGTTCATTTGACACGTGACTCCCATAGACACTATACAGTGCATCTGAGTCGTTCGTTCATGTGACTCCCATAGACACTACACAGTGCATCTGAGTCGTTCGTTCATTTGACACGTGACTCCCATAGACACTACACACCAGGGGTCACCAACGTGGTGCCCGTGGGCACCAGGTAGCCCCCAAGGAGCACATGAGTAGCTCTCAGGCTTGCTATAAAAAGTGCACAACTCATCAGTGAGATGCGTCTATAATGTAAAATGTAGTTAATTCGTTGTTGATAGTCACTGTCAAAAATCACAAGTGTATTCACATAGATAAACGAGTATCATTAATAATAATAATAATAATAATAATAATATATAACTAAAGGTAAATTTGTTATTTCAGAGGAGTATTTCAAACTGGTAGCCCCTTTATATGACTCGGTGTCCATGTAGTAGCTCTCAGTTACAAAAAAGGTTGGTGATCCCTGCACTACACAGTGCATCTGAGTCGTTCGTTCATTTGACACATGTGACTCCCATAGACACTATACAGTGCATCTGAGTCATTCGTTCATTTGTCATGTGACTCTCATAGACACTATACAGTGCATCTGAGTCGTTCGTTCATTTGTAACATGACTCCCATAGACACTACACAGTGCATCTGAGTCGTTCGTTCATTTGACACATGACTCCCATAGACACTACACAGTGCATCTGAGTCGTTCGTTCATTCGTTTGTCACATGACTCCCATGACTCCCATCGTTCGTTCAGACACTATGACAGTGCATCTGAGTCGTTCGTTCATTTATCACATGATATAACTGAGTATATGAGACATTAAATATACTGCATTTGGGCAGTGTATATTTGCATAGTGCTGTATATTGCGTATTATTGTCAATATGAGTTCTGTATGCGTATCTGTATCGGTTCATATGAGGCAGCGCATTACACCTGGTCCTTCGAGGGAAACCATAAACACTGAACAAAATTAGTAGGATAAAAACATTTCCGACGCTTCAGAAGATTCTATAAAAAAACGTCAGCGAGGACATTAATGCAATCTTCCCAAACGTATCAGTTTAATATTTTATCATTTGAATTAAGTGCATTTGTATTTATGCAATCAAAGCACCATCTCTCCTTCTCTCTCTCTCTCTTTCTCTCTCTCTCTCTCTCAGTGAATTCAGAATGAAATGTGAAGGGTTTTCCCCGAGCACCACACATACACTTTAACATTCTCTTTATTCAGGATCACAGTCTGTGTACAATTCTAGTAGTCCACATAAAGTTCAGCTCACAGCAGTCACAGGAGGATCATTAGGTCTACGCCAGACACGGCAAAACCCAAACCAGACACAAATACTAATGATGAAGAAAACAACAGTCTGGAATCGCTGCTCATATGAGCAATAGATCGACAGGATGGGACAAAGTCACAACAGGGTACGGATGGAAAAACATCAGATGGAGAAAGAGGACAAAAAGTTCAAAAGACCAAAACAGCACATATGTAACATATATATATATATATATATGGGTCATGTGACTCTCATAGACTCTATACAGTGCATTTGAGTAGTTCTCTCATTTGTCATGTGACTCCCATAGACGCTACAAAGTGCATCTGAGTCGTTCGTTCTTTTGTCATGTGACTCCCATAGACGGTACGCAGTGCGCCTGAATCGTTCGTTCATTTGTCATGTGACTCCCATAGACACTATACAGTGCATATGAGTCGTTCGTTCATTTTGTCACATGACTCCCATAGACTGCTCGTCGTTTCATTTGTCTATTACCCATACACTATACAGTGCATCTGCGTCATTCGTTCATTTGTCATGTGACTCCCATACACTATACAGTGCATAAGAACCATTGGTTATTTTGTCATGTGACTCCTATAGACACTATACAGTACATCTGAATCGTTCGTTCATTTGTCACATGACTCTCATAGAGACTATACAGTGCATCTGAAATCAAATGCATTATTATTATTATTATTATTATTATTATTATTATTATTATTAATTATTATTAATTAAGGGCCATGTTTGAGGGCCCCAGCATTGTCAGTTTGGTGTTGGTGCTGGGAGATGAACCTGTTACCTTCTGTCCCGACGCCTTAAACCCTGAGTTCCCACCTTCTTTTCTTTTATAACCCTTTTAACATGATAAGAAATCAGCATTCCCGTCCGTTTCCAGCAGGAATTCCATGCATCCGGGGAAAATAAAGTATTTATAATAAAATAATATATATATATATAAATATATATATATATATATATATATATATATATATATATATATATATATATAAAAAAAAAAATAAAGTATTAATTACACTTGAAATGCACTTGTTATGCTTTAAACGTGAATACATTCAACTCTTTTGTTATTTTTATTTACTCAGATAAATATCAGGAGGGGGGTGGGGGGGTTTAAAAAACGCCTCCTGAGGGTGAGATTTAAAGGGTTTCCTGTCGGCTTCTGCTTCAGCCTGTAAATGCCTCGGCCGTCTCCGCAACACATGTTCCTGCTTCCCAAGCGCTGTAGTAAACAAGGCCGGCTGCATGTATGACACATGGAAGGATGCGTGGCCTTTTCCTAAACACGGCTTGAGAGGGAGAAAACTCTCCGAGTGCTTCTAATGAGCAAATATTTACTCTGAAATGAAGCGATTGCGAACCGAGGCGGGCGGGAGCGCTCGCACACACAACACACACACACACACACACACCACACACATACGCAGGGATCTGGCAGACATCAGTTTCCCTCCGATGTGTGGCGGTGAGATGATTGATAGTGTTGATAAGCAGAGATGTGCAGGCTTTAATGTTTCAGGAGGCACAGCTGCGAATGAAACTGCAGGATATTTGACATAAAAACACAGGAAACGACGCGGATTTGCTCGGATTAGGACTCATTTAGACGCCGCAAACATTCGGGGCTCGTGTCTGTTCTACATGGACATTCCGAGCGACACCAAGAATTTTTCACACTGCACGATCGCTCGACATGGGGTTAATCTTTCACTAAAGCGCGGTGGGAACGATGGAGAGCGGAGATACCGGCCTATAATATCACTTTATCATATTTATTACTGAGTGAATGTGGAGAGATCTCCATCTATCTATCTATCTATCTATCTATCTATCTATCTATCTATCTATCTATCTATCTATCTATCTATCTATCTATCTATCTATCTGTCTGTCTGTCTGTCTGTCTGTATATCTATCTATCTATCTGTCTATCTGTCTGTCTGCCTGTCTGTATATCTATCTATCTATCTATCTATCTATCTATCTATCTATCTATCTATCTATCTATCTATCTATCTATCTATCTATCTATCTATCTATCTATCTATCTATCTGTCTGTCTGTCTGTCTATCTATATCTATCTATCTATCTATCTATCTATCTATCTATCTATCTATCTATCTATCTATCTGTCTGTCTGTTTGTCTGTCTGTCTGTCTATATATCTATATGTCTGTCTGTCTGTCTGTCTGTCAATCTTCTATCTATCTATCTATCTATCTATCTATCTATCTATACTTTTCTTTCATGAAAATAATCAGAAAATTGTGTTGGAGGATTTTGTTTAATTCCTTCTTTATCCATCTAAATAGATAGATAGATAGATAGATAGATAGATAGATAGATAGATAGATAGATAGATAGATGGATGGGTGGAGGACAGACAGACAGACAGACAGACAGATAGATAGATAGATAGATAGATAGATAGATAGATAGATAGATAGATAGATGACGGACAGACGGACAGACGGACAGACAGGACAGACAGACAGATAGATAGATAGATAGATAGATAGATAGATAGATAGATAGACAGATAGACAGATAGATAGATAGATAGATAGATAGATAGATAGATAGATAGATAGATAGATAGATAGATAGATAGATAGATAGATAGATAGATGGATGGGTGTACGGACGGAATTCTCTGCATGTATTTCCCTCCACGCTCTCACAGGTGCGTCTTTATAGACAAAAAAACAAACCCAGTGAGAGGATCCGATGTCGGCATGACGAGCGCAGGTGACCGCGTGACCCCTGTGTAAACACCGACATGGAGTCTCAGTACCGCCGCCCCAAAAAAAGAGATGCCTCGGAGCAAGGAAACAATCCTCCGGGATTTTAAAAACGACAACCTCCGAGACACACAACACACACACACACACACACACACACACACACACACACACACACACACACACACACACACTGTCTCCTGCTGCGGCCTCGGAGCTGTGATGCGATGAATCATGTTCTTCTGACGGCGTCATGAAAGCGGCGGTGTGTTTGGAATCGCCTCGGGGAGCAAAAACCCTCTGTTTAGTTTGTGGAGGAAGAAGACGGAGGTCCGAGGGGGGGGGATAGAGAGGGGGGGGGGGGTAGAGGGGTTAGGGGGGGGGGTTCGAGGGGGGGGGGCGGGTTTGGAGCACTCGCTCTGTAGGAATGATGTATTTGGATAAGAGATACTCAGCAGAAACGCCTTCCCTGACAAATGAAACACAGATCCCTGAAATGGACAAGATGAGAAATCTAAATAAACAAGGCGTGGAAATGTGTAAGGAGTTTACAATAGAAAAACATGTGTTTTAAAACACACACACACACACACACACACACACACACACATCACAGATGTGATCAATTTCGACTGAGCGAGGAAAAACAGATCGAAGTTTTTTTCCGAGTCCGAAAAATAATATAAAAACACAACAGAATGTGCAGCGAATATAAAACAGGTCTGCGCGGATTTTTGTTTACCAACAAAAAATAGGAATAAATTCATTCATATCTCGAAACTTCGTAACACATTTATTCAGATTTATTTATTCTTTTATCAGATATAAAAAAATAGAGGAAAATCGTTTTTCAAATCCAGCACCAAAAATCCGCAAAAGTCCGGCGAAGAAACGGATCCGCGTGAACAAAAGTTTATTTATAATTATATAATGTTTACAAGAAAACATTTGCTTTTAAAAATTAAAAATATAAAAAATAAAAAAGATTTGATTCATCAGCATCAAATAATCGATGAACAAAAGAAACACGCTTTTTTTTTGTACAGCTTTTCATCTGTTAATAACAATCACATGCATTTATACATTTAGCATTCGCCAGTATATAAAATGACTTAAGGGCCGTGCTCAGGGGCCCAGCAGTGTTAACAATCAAATTCATATGCAAAAGTCTGTGTGGAAACATAACGTAACTTTTCATCTGTTTTTTTTATTTTTTTTTTTGCTTGCGTAACTTTTCGTCCGTTTTTTCGTCTGTTTTTGTTTCATTTTTTGTTTATGTAATTTTAGTCTGTTTTTTTCTTCTGTTTTTGTTTGTGTAACTTTTCGTCTGTTTTTTTATTTTTTTTTTGCTTGCGTAACTTTTCTTCTGTTTTTCGTCTGTTTTTGTTGTTTTGTTTTGTTTACCTAACTTTATGTCTGTTTTTTGTCTGTTTTTGTTTGCGTAACTTTTCGTCTGTTTTTTCTTCTTTTTTTTTCATTTTTTTGTTTATGTAACTTTTAGTCTGTTTTTTTCGTCTGTTTTTGTTTCATTTTTTTGTTTGCGTAACTTTTCATTTTTTGTTTATGTAACTTTTAGTAACTTTTCGTCTGTTTTTTCGTCTATTTTTACATTTTTTTGTTTGCGTAACTTTTCGTCTGTTTTTTCGTCTATTTTTACATTTTTTTGTTTGTGTAACTTTTCGTCTGTTTTTTTCGTCTGTTTTTTTATTTTTTTTTTGCTTGCATAACTTTTCTTCTGTTTTTCCGTCTGTTTTTGTTGTTTTGTTTTGTTTACCTAACTTTATGTCTGGTTTTTTTGTCTGTTTTTGTTTGCGTAACTTTTCATCTGTTTTTTTTTTTGCTTGTCTAATTTTTCATCTTTTTTTTTTTTTTTATTGTTTACGTAACTTTTCGTCTGTTTTTTTATATTTTTTTGTTTGCGTAACTTTTCATCTGTTTTTTCGTCTGTTTTTTTTTTTTTTTTTTTTGCTTGTGTAACTTTGCGTATGCATTAAGCACTAAGACACCACCTCCCTCCCTCCAACAGATGGAGATGGAAGGCACATCCAAGAAAGATGAAAGAGGAGAAAAAAGCGCAGTGTGTGTTTTGTGTTATGAGGCGACGTCGCTCATCACACACTATATACTGTATCATAGCTACACCTGGACCTTAATGTGGAACACGGAGATGACGAGTCTCACACCGCTCATGTAAACATCAAATATTGATCCGTTTGTTTGTTCGCCTCCGTGTCACTTCTCTTTCTTACGGAACGTCAAATCGTCCTTTCCAGAATCCAAAGAAAGCCAGCAAGCAGAAGCAGATGTTTCTAGAACATGTGGCTGAAAGCGATCCCATAGAACATCCCGTGTCGATTGGAGGAGAGAGATGAGGGTTTTTTCTTTCCGTGTGTGTTTGGATTTCATTTTAGTCGAGCGGATTTGCGTTATGGGGCACGGTGGTTTAGTGGTTAGCACGTTCGCCTCACACCGCCAGGGTCCGGGTTCGATTCCCGTCCCGGCCATGTGTGTGTGGAGTTTGTGCATGTTCTCCCCGTGTCTCAGGAGGTTTTTCTCCGGGTTCTCCGGTTTCCTCCCCCGGTCCAAAAACATGCACGGTAGGTTGATTGACACCTTGGAAAATTTGTCCTTAGTGTGTGTGTGTGTGTGTGTGTGTGTGTGTGTGTGTGTGTGTGTGTGTGTGTGTGTGTGGTGTGATGGTTGGCATTCCATCCAGGGTGTATCCTGCTTTAATGCCCATAGACGCCTGAGATAGACACAGACTCCCCGTGACCCGAGGGAAGATCGGATAAAAGCATATAAAAGTCGGAGCCGCGAATTTTTTATTTCCACCGCGGAAAAAAAACGAGCGAATCGTCCGTGCGGTTTAAACCGTAGCCGTTAGCGTTAGCGGTTAACCCTCGATGTAATCATTCACCTGATTGTCTCTGATTTGCCTTTGTGCCGAGATTTACGGCGTGTCGGGTTGGAAGTCGGTCGGCAGGCCAGAGGCGACAGAATACGGCAGTATCCGTGCTGCTGATTAGGTATCGGCGCATTAGCGGCGGCAGGCTTTGGCGGGCCGGCGCTACGGGAGCTGCCAGACGCGTTATGCAGGACATCTGCAGGAGCTTTTTGTGGAGTCTTAAATCAAGGCAGTTGGTTACCAGCTGTGCTGTTCCAGCGATCTCCCTGCTGAGTAGTTAGCTCGGCTGTCAGAGCGAGATGGAGGGAAAGCAGGAGACGGAAGGTGGAAAAAAAAAGGGGGAGAGAGAAAGAGAGAGAGAGAGAGAGAGAGAGAGAGAGAGGAAATTGCCACCTGTAGCAACACGATGTGGGAAAGGCGAATCCCTGCCAACGACCCGTTAGCATCGGCTAAGCTTTTGGCAGGTGGATTTTCATTAGCGATTCAGGGACGATGCTCTCGGATCGGTGCTCTCGCGTGCCATCGACCAGGCGATATAACACCGGTCCTGTCAACGCCAATAACATCTGCGTTTTGTTTGTTTTTTTAACCCACTTTCCCCTCGCT
>JACRUU010000009.1:799410-819410 GCA_030449085.1 Kryptopterus vitreolus | reverse complement strand
ATATATATATATATATATATATATATACCACCCACACACTCCCTCTGACATACACGCCTCTTGCTTTCCAATTACTCCCGTACTGAAACAGCAGCGTTCCTACCACATGTAATTGGGGGTTTACGTCGGGTAGCCGTGCAGGACGGAGCAGGGCACGAGGGGATTTCTTTTAAACGAGGGCCGGCGTGTCCGATTATCCCCGGGGTTCTGTATAATTAGAGGGGAGGGGAAAAAAACAGGATCGAGACCCTCGGTTCGGATGTGAAATCGGTCCCCCAGGCAAAGCCGCTTTCTGCAGAGCAGAGCTCGTGAAATGCCATCGCTCAACAAAATCCAAATGAATAGCGAATTGTAAAAACGCAGAGTGGTGAAAATCGCCATAAAAACACAGGTGTATCGCAGAATAGTATTTAAGCTCGCATGAGGTAGTTTGTTTTTTTTTTTTTGGAAAAAAAAGGAAAAAGGAATAAAGGAATAATTCGCCCAGTTGTAATGGGAGCGTTTTTTTTTCCGCATTTCCAGGTCACATGATTACGTACGTTCTGATTGTGCTTTAAAGATGCCGCGATATGTCTGGAAAAAAAAATAAAAAATTCTTTGTGAGTACAAACCTACTTAGCAATAAAGTGCTTTCTGATTCTGACTCTGACTCTGATTCTGACTCTGACTTCTGACTCTGACTTCTGACTCTGACTCTGACTTCTGACTCTGATTCTGACTTTGATTCTCATTCAGACTCTGACTGATTCTGACTCTGACTATGATTCAGATTCTGACTTTGAATCTGATTCTGACTCAGATCCTGATTCAGACTATGACTGATTCTGACTCTGACTCTGATTCAGATTTGGATTCGAGTTTGGACTGACTGATTCTGACTCTGATTCTGACTCTGATTCTGACTCTGATTCTGATTCTGACTCTGATTCTGACTTCTGATTCTCTGACTCTGATTCAGACTCTGACTGATTCTGACTCTGACTATGATTCAGATTCTGACTTTATTCTGAGTCTGATTCTGACTCTCTGAGATCTGACTTCTGATTCAGACTATGACTGATTCTGACTCTGATTCTGACTCTGATTCTGACTTCTGACTCTGATTCTGATTTGACTCTGATTCTGACTTTGATTCTGACTCTGATTCTGATTCTGATTTGACTCTGTTTGGATTCTGATTCTGACTCTGGTTTTGACTCTGACTCAGATTCAGACTCAGACTGATTCTGATTCAGTCTCTGACTGATTCTGACTCTGATTTGGATTTTGACTCTGATTCAGATTCTGACTTGACTTTGATTCTGATTCTGACTCTGATTCAGACTGAGTGATTCTGACTCTGAGTCGGGTTCTGACTCTGATTTGGATTCGAGTTTGGACTCTGACTTTTTGGATTCTGACCCTGACTGATTCTGACTCTGACTCTGACCCTGATTCGGATTCTGACTCGGATTCGGAGCCGCAGGAGTTTCGACTTGCTTTGTTTCTCTCTCTCTCTTTGAAACAGTGAAGGTCTTCGGAGAACGTATGAAGCGACGGCAGGAGCAGAACAGCGACGCACAGAGTAAAGATAAATCAGCGCCGACCTGTTATAGTACTAATATACTGCACTTTTTCTTTTTTCATTCGAGCACATCTTGAAAATAACATCCAGCCTCCTCCGGGACTTGAGGAGGAGGGGGGGGGGGGGGGGGGGGTTGGGGAGGGGGGGTGGGGGAGTGGAGGGGGGGGGGGATGGGGGGGGGGTAGTGGAGGGGAATAAAACCCATGCTGACAGTGATATACCGTACGACTCGGCGATAACGCTTCTATTTAGCAATTAAATCTTTAATGCATGTTTCAAAAGTTGTCTCCGTGGGGACATGATACATCTCTCTCTCTCTCTCTCTCTCTCTCTCTCTCTCTCTCGCTCTCTAGCTTTCAATCTGTCACATGTGGAGTGGCTTGTCGAGCGACGTGAAGAACAGAATTAGACGTTAGCTCTGCCGAAATAATCCCCTGATGTACATTTTCCCGTTAAAGACGCGAGTTTGACATCAGTGTTTCGGTTTGAAACCCCATTCAAGTGTTTCAGAATAGAATAGAATGGCCTTTATTTGTCAGCCATGATACGGCGCCCCCTGGAGCACACAGGACCCTTGTTCAAGGACCCAAGAACGGCGATAGCGGGGGCCTCGAACCACCGACCTTCTGATCAGCATCCCAGCACCTTAAAGCACTGAAGATAACACAAGTTGAAGGTCATTTGAAACAATGGCTTTCTGCTATGGAGTCCCTAAGGCAGAAGGGAATTGGTTCAAATCCCAGCAACACCAAACTTCTGGGGGCCCTTGATCAGGCCCCGTAGCCCTTCACTTGAAGAAGAAGAAGAAGAGATGTGACATATACGTCTCATTCCACGTAAGCTCCGTATATGTCGTAATAATTCTCTCCTCTCTTCTGATTGGACGGCACGTAAGATGTTATGTCGATTTTCCCCGGTGATAATTCCTCACGCCGTACACCTCACACCACTATTATATTATTTTATACACTACTGGAATAGATCCTGGGGTTTTTTTTTTTTTGGGGGGGGGGGGGAGGGGTGGGTATACTTTGGCATTCCCAGCTGCACCACATCTGGCGCATTGAGAACGTGCAAACTAAAGATTCCCTCGTACAACGTTTTCGCATACGGCAGTAAAAGTGCGCGGATCCGGAAATAACAAAGTTATTTGTTCTGACATTGTGTGGAAAATGTGCGGCTTCATCTGAGAAATAAAACCACATGCTTCTGAAAGAAATCCACATTGGCAATACTGTATAAATCTGAGAAATAAAACTAGTATTACAGTACTGCAAATAAATAATAATAATAATAATAATAATAATAATAATGATTCTTATCCTTATTCTTATTATAGCACGTTCGCCTCACACCGCCAGGGTCCGGGTTCGATTCCCGTCTCGGCCATGTGTGTGTGGAGTTTGTGCATGTTCTCCCCGTGTCTCAGGGGGTTTTTTTCTCCGGGGTTTTTCTCCGGTTCTCCGGTTTCCTTCCCCGGTCCAAAAACATGCACGGTAGGTTGATTGGCACCTTGGAAAAGTTGTCCCTAGTGTATGAGTGTGTGTGTGTGTGTGTGTGTGTGTGTGTGTGGTGTGTGTGTGTGTGTGTGTGTGTGTGTGTGTGTGTATGGGTTGGCATTCCATCCAGGGTGTATCCTGCCTTAATGCCCATAGATGCCTGAGATAGACACAGACTCCCCGTGACCCGAGGGAAGATCGGATAAAGCGCTAGAAGATGAATGAATGAATGAATGAATGAATGAATGAATGAATGAATAATAATAATAATAATAATAATAATAATAATAATAAATAATCAATTTCATCTTCTATCACTTTATCCGATTTTCCCTCGGGTCACGGGGAGTCTGTGTCCTATCTCAGGCGTCTATGGGCATTAAGGCAGGATACACCCTGGATGGAATGCCAACTCATCACACACACACACACACACACACACACACACACACACACACACACACATTCATACACTAGGGACAATTTTCCAAGGTGCCAATCAACCTACCGTGCATGTTTTTGGACCGGGGGAGGAAACCGGAGGAAACCGGAGAACCCGGAGAAAAAAACCCCCTGAGACACGGGGAGAACATGCACAAACTCCACACACACACACATGGCCGAGACGGGAATCGAACCCGGACCCTGGCGGTGTGAGGCGAACGTGCTAAGCCACTGTGCCCCCTGAACTCTCTTTTGTAGTCGAGATAAATAACCCCTGCGCTGGTTTTGATTGGCTGTGATGAGATGTGATCTAGGTGGTATGTGGTGCACAGCTGTACTGGGATTGAGGTGTAGAGCTGAGAAAGGTAAAGTTTATCACACACAGTGTGTGTGTGTGTGTGTGTGTGTGTGTGTGTGTGTGTGTGTGTGTGTGTGTGTGTGTGTGTGTTATAAGTCACTGTGGTACCCTGACAGCTTCGAGTGTGCAGAGTAAGCCGTCTCCTGTATTATTATTTGAGATGTAAATGTCTTTTTTTTTTACATATGAGCCACTGCAGCGCTGGAAAGAAACACTGCATTTCTCAGTGTTTGTTTGTTTGTGTGTGTGTGTGTGTGTGGTGTGTGTGTGTGTGTGTGTGTGTGTGTGTGTGTGTGGTGTGTCCTACACTCCCTCTCAAATGCAAATTCTGTCCTCTGTTGCAACAGCAGACTTAAAGTCAACAAACCCGAGTAAGAAAACAACAGGAGATGTGCAGCTCGAGGCAACGCCGACCATTTTAACCTCATTATACTTCTGCTTGGAAGTTACAAGCAAGAAAGCAATTAGGTTTTATTTATTTATTTGTTTGTTTGTTTGTTTGTTTTTTTAGTTTTAAGGGAAAAAAAAAACAGGAAAACAATGGCAGGAAATCATAAGTGAATAAACGCCGGCTTTTGTTCGGAGCGGCCGATGAATTTTCATGAGAAGCGGCTCCTTTGAAAATAAATAAATAAATAAATAAATAAATAAATAAATAAATAAATAAATAAATAAATAAATAAATAAATGCTTTTCTTTTTCGTTCTCTTTCGAACGTGTTATAGAGTCTCATAACACATGGGAATGATTTGTGGAAGGAGTCTCCAGTGTCGGTGTCCTGTTGAGGAACGACGCTGTGTTTGGGTTGAGATCAGACACGCCGGGTTCGATTCACGGACTGAGATCGGATGGGTCGTTTTTAAGCGCTTGAGATCAGACGTTTGTGGTTTATTAACATGATGAAGATGATTTTATTTCTGTGAAGGAGGTCCGATTTTTACTCCGTAAATGAGATCAGACATTTCCGGGATCGCGTCAATGAATTAGATCGGATTTTTTTTTTTTTTTTTTTCCGCTTCGGTTCGCTGAAGTAAGGGACGGACGGACGGATGGACAGACAGACAGACAGATAGATAGACAAACAGACAGACAGATAGACAGATAGACAGACAGACAGACAGACAGAGACAGATAGACAGATAGATAGATAGATAGATAGATAGATAGATAGATAGATAGATAGATAGATAGATAGATAGATAGATAGATAGATAGATAGATAGATATAGATAGATCGATAGATAGACAGATAGATAACAGACAGATAGATAGATAGATAGATAGATAGATAGATAGATAGATAGATAGATAGATAGATAGATAGATAGATGACAGACAGACAGACAGATAGATATATAAGAGTAGAATACAGACAGACATAGATAGATAGATAGATAGATAGATAGATAGATAGATAGATAGATAGATAGATAGATAGATAGATGATAGATAATAGAGACATAGATAGATAGATAGATTATAGATAGATCAGATAGATAGATAGACAGACAGACAGACAGACATATAGATAGATAGATAGATAGATAGATAGATAGATAGATAGATAGATAGATAGATAGATAGATAGATAGATAGACAGACAGACAGACAGACAGACATATAGATAGATAGATAGATAGATAGATAGATAGATAGATAGATAGATAGATAGATAGATAGATAGATAGATAGATAGACTGACAGACAGATAGATGCAGACAGGCAGACAGGCAGATGAAAGGAAAGACAGAGAAATAAACAGAGATAGACAGACAGATAGACAGACGGACTGACAGACAGACACACAAACAGGCAGACAGATATACAGACAGATAGACAGTCACTCCTCTTTTATCAAAATACAAGGCGATGCAAAACAGAATCGCTGAAGGCGAACGTTACTTCCTAAACCCCGCCCCCTTTTTATCCTATTAGACTTAAATATCATAAGTGCGTTCGGCTTTATGCGTAAACGGATCGGCGTTCCTTATTGTTTCGATTTATTTGGCAAGTCTTGTCCCGTCTGAAATCAATACTTTATTAGATACAGCCTACGATTCTTTATCTTTATCATCCCTCCTCTCTCTCTCTCTCTCTCTCTCTCTCTTTCCTCTCTCTCCCACTCTCACACTCGTCCTCGTCGCCATTCTCCCCGCGCTCCCACTCCGCTAGAAAAGTGTAATTCATCCTTACGACTTGGAATGAAAATCACATGCGTTTGCATAATAACGCCGTTCCCGGACAGAACGCGTATTAAAGATTAAAAACTCATTCAGGATTCGCCTGAGAACCGGGTGGGTCAAATGGAAATGATATGACAGCAGCCCAGAACCAAATACGTATTATAGCAAGTGTATTAAACAAAACCCAGCGCCCCACCCGGTGTAGTGTGGGGTGGGGGATGGGAGGGGGATGGGTGGGGAGGGGGGGGTTCTCCGAGCCAATTGGGTTCCTGTCGCTCTTAAAATTGAGCTGGCGGATTAGAAATAGTTGAACGTTTTAAGATATTCATATTGAACGAGGGAAACGTTTCGGACTGATGGTATTATAAATACATGAGGACGACAGGGCGTATTGGCAATTTTCGGACACATCATGAAGCCAATAGATTTTCGTGAAAAAAAAAAAGGAAGGAAAGAAAGAACGCGGCGGCGGTCTTTGCGGAATACTAATAATGCGGCAGCTGCCATTAAACGTGAAGCACTTCCTCATTACCGCCTGCCACAGAGTTTAATACGCCAGCCATAAAATGGTACATCAAAACGCGGGTAAATGAACCACAGGAGAGAAATTAAGTGTAATTTGTTGAGCGTGAAGGGAACCGGTCTCTCTCCACGGTGGTCCTCGGTGACTTCTAATCTCCCCCAAGGAGGAGGGAGAGAAAAAGGAAAAAACAAAAAAGGCGATTTGTTAAAAACGGAAGTGTTTAAAGTTTTGCCACCGTTCGTTTTGGCGGAATATAACAGTATAATTCATCTTCTAGCGCTTTATCCGATCTTCCCTCGGGTCACGGGGAGTCTGTGCCTATCTCAGGCGTCTATGGGCATTAAGGCAGGATACACCCTGGATGGAATACCAACCCATCACACACACACACACACACACACTCACACACACATTCATACACTAGAGGACAATTTTCCAAGGTGCCAATCAACCTACCGTGCATGTTTTTGGACCGGGGGAGGAAACAGGAGAACCCGGAGAAAAACCCCCTGAGGCACGGGGAGAACATGCACAAACTCCGGTGTGAGGCAAAAGTGCTAACCACTAAGTCACCACGCCTCCCAACAATAATAATAATAAATTAATAGTAATAATAATCAGGGGCGCGGTGGTTTAGCGGTTAGTACGTTCTCCTCACACCGCCAGGGTTCGATTCCCGTCTCGGCCATGTGTGTGTGGAGTTTGTGCATGTTCTCCCCGTGCCTCAGGGGGTTTTTCTCCGGGTTCTCCGGTTTCCTCCCCCGGTCCAAAAACATGCACGGTAGGTTGATTGGCACCTTGGAAAATTGTCCCTAGTGTATGAATGTGTGTGTGTGTGTGTCCTGCGATGGGTTGGCATTCCATCCAGGGTGTATCCTGCCTTAATGCCCATAGACGCCTGAGATAGACACAGACTGACCCGTGAGGGAAGATCGGATATAAGCGCTAGAAGAATGAATGAATGAATGGATAATAATAATCTTCCATTATCAGACACTTCCTTTAGCGGATCATCCTTCTCCACACGTTCGCGTTCGTTTCTCCTCCTGCCTATAAAACAGTTAAAACAGTATAACTGTAATAAAATGTGAGTTGTTGCAATGTTAAGATGTTTACTTGGAAAAAAAACAACTATACAGTAGCAACTGAGAAACGTTTAATTCCGCGAATTATAGCGCTTCGAATCTGGCAAGAACATTATTATCCCGTTCTCAGGTACAAACATAATGTAATTAGCCTTACTGATGCCGCACACGTGTCAGTATAAAGTAGAAATAATCCCGGGATCTGATATGTTATTAAAAGAAAATAACCAGCCGTGCAAAGCGTGGAATTTAATATATCTCTTATAACAGCAAGTCCAGGAGTGTTTAAATCCTCTTATATAAATAAATTGAATTCATTTCTTCTGTCTGTCTTAATAACAGCCAAAAGCAGCATCTTCTTTTCTTTCAGTTAATAAGCACGAAAATGCAGTGTATCATGTTACCATAAAAAAACAACAATGAATAATAATAATAATAATAATAATAATAACGCTGCAAAGCTCTTACACGGAGACACAAACATGCCAGAAATGCTCGCAGGGAAATTAACATTAAATAGTCCTTGCTATATTACAAATTTATATAACGCTCTTTATATATATATATATATATATATATATATATATATATATATATATATATATATATATATATTACAGTTTTCACGTTAACACAAATTGAGGTCACTAATGTTATTAAGGTGTTATAACCTGTCGTGTTGTGCGAATGAACGAAACCCAAACGAACAAATAAATAAATAAACGTTCAGTGCATCCACTCACGCTTCCTAAATTTCCCCCCAATGACGCCCCCTAGCTGCGCATTCACAACAGGTACGATCTCCTCACTATATTAGCGTATATTACCGTATGGAACCTTACGCAAGCGCATCGCATTCCCAAATCCGTATTACTGCAATAAAGCGCATTTTTACTGAACGCAATAAAGCGCTTCCGTATAACCTAAACACCGTATCACCAGTTTATATGGAAAAGCAACCGGAACACAATTCTTAAAGGAGCCACGTCCCATATTTTTACACTTCAAAACCAACCACTAAACAAAAATAACATTGTAATTAACAAATTAATGTTAAAAGAATCATTTTTCAGAGTAAAATAAATATTAAATAATTAATCATTTTATTTTTGAAGAGATATTTTGTACGACCTTTATATATTTATAACATCTGTCACAATTAGTTTTATTTATTTATTTATTTATCGTATTTATTTATAGTATTTATTTATGTATTTATAGTTATGTATTATTTTTTGATTGAATACATTGCAATAATCAACCTTTAATGAAATTAGTGCCATTAAAGTGAATTGAACATGTTATTAATAAATATATAATATATATATATATATATATATATATATATATATATCTATATTTCTATTTTCTAATATATATTATATATTTATATATATTTTCTTCCAATACAATTGGGTAATTATAATATATCGTAATCACTAGTCACAGACAAACACATCACTATAATCACCATCGAGCCATCAATACCTCATCCTTATACTCTGTGCAGCTCCGGTATTATTATCCATCGTGTTTATGATCAGCTGTGCAGCAGGAGACTATCGTATTATGTGTGTGTGTGTGTGTGTGTGTGTGTGTGTGTGTGTGTGTGTGTGTGTGTGTGTGTGTGTGTGTGTGTGTGTGTGGGCTGGGACTCCTTAAGCAAAGTTAACCACACTACCACTTATTAGCCACCTCTGATCACAGCAGTCACCCTAGGAATCCTCACCAGAAACCCTGAACGCTCGGGAGATAATTACCCCCCCCCCCCCCCCCACACACACACACACACACACATGCCCCCGGGGGAGGGAGGTTCACATTACGGAGCGACCTCCCCACAGAGCCACTGCTTTTAATTAGGTTCTACACCACAACTGGGAGCACACATCTGTAACGTCTATCTTTCAAGTTAAAAAAGCCAGATTTAAATACGTCGCATTATTTCTGGCCATTTTCTCAAAAAGGAACCATTTACAGAATGAAACGTGATGTGTGTGTGTGTGTGTGTGTGTGTGTGTGTGTGTGTGTGTGTGTGTGTGTGTGATGATGATGATAGTACGTAGATTTATATGTAGGCATCCCCCCTTTCTCATAATGATCTCTGATCTTCTGGGAAGATGTTCCACTAGATTTTGTAGAGAAGGTATCTTTAGTGTTTATATACTACTTGGAATCAGAAGGTTATAAGATCAAATCCCAGCCCAGTATTTCACCCTGGATAAATTCATCTTTATATGGAGCAGACATTGTCTTAAATTCACCCCGAATGTGTCCGAAAGGTTTGGATCTCCATATCAGGAGATCCTCCAACCCTTGGACAGCAGATCTTCATGACGCTTCTAATATTATTGGTTATATTTAGGTGCCGAACTCTTTTGCTAATGATCTCCGCTCTTCTGGGAAGATGTTCCACTAGATTTCGTGGTAGATTCAGGCGGTTTCTTTAGTGCTTATGGTATTCTTAGAATCAGAAGGTTGCAAGTTCAAATCCCAGCCCTGGATAAAGGCGTCTTCCAAACCCTATACATGGGACATTGTCCTGCTGGGACTGGTTTTGGGTTTGCTTGGTCATGTAAAGGAAACGTGTTTAATTCCAACCAATCCAACGTTAGCTTAATGACACTCCGGAGAAGAACCTCACATGGCTGGAGAAGTCGGGTGTCCCAATACTTTTGCCAGAAGTGTTTCATGGAGCAGGTTCTTCCCAAGCGAATATTTCTGATTCTTGTGAAGGATATGAATGGCGTAGGAAACCCAAACCCAGTCCCAGCAGTACAATGTCCATGAAACTCCATGAAGATCTATCCTATTTTATAGGGTTTGGCAGACGCCTTTATCCAGGGCTGGGATTTGAACTTACAACCTTCTGATTCCAAGGAGAATACCATAATAATCACTAAAGATACCGCCGTCATTCTACCTGAATCTCCACAAAATCTAGTGGAACATCTTCCCAGAAGAGCGGAGATCATTAGCATTAGCATTAGCAGAAGAGTTTGGCACCTAAATATCACTAATAATTCATTCATTCATTCATTCATCTTCTAGCGCTTTATCCGATCTTCCCTCGGGTCACGGGGAGCCTGTGCCTATCTCAGGCGTCTATGGGCATTAAGGCAGGATACACCCTGGATGGAATGCCAACCCATCGCAGGACACACACACACACACACACACACATTCACACACACACACATTCATATTACACTAGGGACAATTTTCCAAGGTGCCAATCAACCTACCGTGCATGTTTTTGGACCGGGGGGAGGAAACCGGAGAACCCGGAGAAAAACCCCCCTGAGGCACGGGGAGAACATGCAAACTCCACACACACATGACCGAGACGGGAATCGAACCCGGACCCTGGAGGTGTGAGGCGAACGTGCTAACCACTACGCCACCGTGCCCCCACATCACTAATAATATTAAATACAATTAAAACAAATTCTTTATGACACATTATATGATGAGCTGTATTTATAAAATGCTGGTTTATAAGATATTTCATGACAATTTTGCATCACCGACATCCCATAATTCATTTAACATTTTTTCATCTTTTAAAAAATGTGTCTTTGATGAAGAAAAATACACACACACACACACACACACACACACACACATTTTTCGAAGCCTGCGAGCTGCAGCAGCGACATCGCCGTTTATATTTCAACACCACAATGCTTTTCTAAGGGAAAAAAAAGAGGTTTGGTTTCTATTTCAGCACGTCGACGTCGCCTTTTATCCGTCTCGTCTCCTTTCCTTTGAAGTTCTGTGTGTTTATTTGGACGCTTTTGAGAGACTTTACAGCAGCCGGGACTTTATTTCTGCAAAAAATAAAAAAAAGTTATTTCATTTTTTTGTTGTTGTTGTTATGAACATCAAAAGAATGCATCTGAAGTGTGGCATTTGCGTAGGTGTGTGTAGGTTTGTACGTGTGTGTGTGTGTGTGTGTGTGTGTGTGTGTGTGTGGTGTGTGTGTGTGTATGTGTATGTGTATAAAACAGTTAAGAGGCGTTATTAACCATTCATTAAAAACGCTTTTTTTGCCACTCAATCCAAGCCTTTCTTTTTATTATTATTATTATTATTATTAGTTATTATTATTATTATTATTATTATTATTATTATTATTATTATTATTATTATTATTATTATTATTATTATTATTTATTTATTATTATTTATTATTGTGACTTATTATTATTATTATTATTATTTACTTCTTATTATTATTATTATTGTTGTTGTTATTAATTAATTATTATTATTATTATTCTACTAAAAATCAATAATATTATCTATATTATTATAATTTTATGATTATGATTGATTATTATTATTCTTATTATTATTCTTATTATTAACAACAACGAATTCTTATCAATATTATTAATATAATAATTATTATAATAATAATATATATTAAATTATGATTATTATTATAGATTATTATTATGATTATTTAATGATTATTATATTGTTATTTATTATTATTATTATTATTATTATTTATAACAACTTATTATTATTACTTACTTATTCTTATGTTACTTATTATATTCTTATTCTTATTATGATATTCTTCCTTCTGTTCTATTATTATTAAATTTTTCTTATTATTCTTATTATTATTATTATTATTATTATTATTATTATTATTTCTTCTTCTTGTTGTTGTTGTTGTTGATTATCCCCCTTATTAATAATCCTCCTATCCCTATTATCCTCCTTCATTATCTCTCCTATTGATTCCTATGCTGCTTGTTATTTTATTATTATTATTATTACTTATTCCGTTCCCCCCCCCCCTTCTTATCCCCCCCTCCCCTATTATTGTGTTATATTATATTCATTCTATTATTGTTGTTATTATTATTATTATATTCTTATTACTTGATATTATATATTACAATATTATTCAATTGTTGTCTTCTTCTAATGATTATTCATTATATTGATTGATGATATGATATGATGATGATATGATGATTATTATTATTAACAACACACAACAATACTAACAACAATAATAATAATATTATGATGATGATTATAATAATAATAATTATTATTATTACATTATTACTTATTATTATTGTTACTATTATTATTATTATTATTGTTCTTATATAATATTATTATTATTATTATTATATATTATTATTTCTTACTATTTCTTATTACTTAACCCCAAAATAATAATAATCCATATTAATGATGATAATAAGATTATACTATAATTATTATTATTATTATTATTATTATTATATTATTATTATTTGTTACTTATATTTTTTATTAAAAAACTTATTATTATTAATTATTATTATTCACCTTATTGATTGATTAATATAATATTCTTATTATTATTATTATTATTATTATTATTACCATTATTATTATTATTATATATTATTTATTACTTCAAATTATTTTCCAGAACAGTTCACTTATTAAATAAACATTTATTTACAGACAATATCACCTGCATGTTTTCTCTCCTCACATCCATAACATGGTGTTTAAATCATCCACACTCGTCTGTTGATTTTCCCCACATCCGTCCTGTACACATGTCCAACCCGCTCACGTCCCTGTCTCTCTGTCAACACCTCGTCTATAAACTCTACAACAAAGCAGGGATTATAAATAAATACAATAAACCACTGCATCGATCAAATACAATAAATACAAATACAATAAATACAATAAACCACTGCATCGATCAAATACAATAAATACAAATACAATAAATACAATAAACCACTGCATTGATCAGTCATCTGGAAACGCGAATACGATAGAATTCCCTTCGCTTTTGTATTGCTGTGTGAATTTTATACTGGGTTTTCTGAATACTTTTCATATTTCTATTAGTCTCATTTTTAACAGATGTTATAATTATATACATTTCACTCAAAATCTCTCCCTCTTTCATAAAATTATGAAATATTTATTTCAAATTGTAAATTATTCTTTTAATATGAATTTCTTGTTAATTACAATGTTATTTGTTTAGTGTTGGTTTGAAGTGTAAAATATGGGACGTGGCTCCTTTAAGAATTGTGTTCCGGTTGCTTTTCCATATAAACTGGTGATACAGTGTTTAGGTTATACGGAAGCGTATTGCATATACACACACACACACACATATATATATATATAGGGGCACGGTGGCTTAGTGGTTAGCACGTTCGCCTCACACCGCCAGGATCTGGGTTCGATTCCCGTCTCGGGAATGTGTGTGTGGAGTTTGTGTCGTTGGCCATGTTCTCCCCGTGCCTCAGGGGGTTTTTCTCCGGGTTTCTCCGGTTTCCTCCCGGTCCAAAAACATGCGCGGTAGGTTGATTGGCACCTTGGAAAATTGTCCCTAGTGTATGAATGTGTGTATGAATGTGTCTGTGTGTGCCCTGCGATGGGTTGGCATTCTATCCAGGGTGTATCCTGCCTTAATGCCCATAGACGCCTGAGATAGGCACAGACTCCCCGTGACCCGAGGAATCGGATAAAGCGGTAGAAGATGAATGAATGAATATATATATATATTCAATATATATAAGTAATCCATGACCTGAAAAATAAGATAATAAGATATGATAATGTTGCTTGTTGGAAAAACTTGCGTAATTAGGTTTGTGTATTTTTTTCCACAAAACAAAATAAAAAGAAATCTCAGTGTGTTATTTTTAAATAATGCTAAGCTGCTTTATAATGTTGTCATGGTGCTGTTTTTTTTTTAATCTTTAAAATACAAACTTTAACAGAATTACACCGTATTTACGTAACTGATTTATTTCATCCAAAGGAAGAGAAAAAAAAGCATTTTCTTCTTTATTTTATGTATTTTACTTTTCAGTAAAGTAAACAGGTCACGTCGGAGTAAAGGTGATCTGTTTCCTCCTAACAAAGCACATCTCAGTCCAGGCATGAGTGGAAATACACGGGCCAGGCGGTAATACGTAACGCTGTCAGATGGGCCTCATCCCAATCTCACCACGCCAAGGAATCAGGGCCTCTTTTTTTTTTCCTTTCATGTTCAATCAAGATCCCACTCGCAGTGGAATTTCACAGGATTCCGCTTTGGCTGCAGAACATGATGGCTGGATTTGATGTCTGATGGTATTTTAATTCGAACTGTCACTGAATGCACTAAGGAGAAACTGTCAGTAACCCGGCAGATCCCAGCGCTGTTCCATCTGAATAAACATGTGCGACGGTGTGGGAAGAAAAAAGGCACGTCACTGCGACCAGAAGGACATTTTAGGGCCACTGGGGGCCTGGGAAAGGGGATAAGGGAACGGGGGATGAGAAGGGGGGCACGGACGGGAGGGGTTCCTGCCTTATATCACTTTTGACACATGAACTTTAATAGACAGTAATATATATATATATATATATATATATATATATATATATATATATATATATATATATATGTATTTAAAAGCTAAAAAACGTCGCTGAAGCAGTTAAAGCATTATCCTAACTTTAAAAAACACTGAGATTTGTTTGTTTTTGTCTTTATTTCATTCATTTTTAATTTTGTTTTATATAGGACAAAACTTTTTTTTTGCCACTCGATCAGAGCATTTTCTTTATTATCATTATTATTATTATTATTATTTGTTATTATTATTATTATTAATATTGTATTATTATTGTTATTATTATTATTATTATTATTATATTGTTATATTATTATTATTCTTATTATTTTTATTATTATTCTTATTATTCTTAAATTGTTATGTATGTTATTATTATTATATTATTATTTTCTTATTATTTTATTATATTTTAATGTTGTTGTATTTTATTATTATTATTATTATTATTATTATTATTATTATTATCATTATTATCATTATTATTATATTATTATTATCATTATCCTTATTATTATTATTATTATTATTATTATTATTATTATTATTATTATATTATTATTATTAACTTTTTATTCTATTATTATTTATTATTATTATTTTATCCCTTATTATTATTATTATTATATTTCCTATTCCCGATTATTATTATTATTCCCCTTATCTTCTTATTATTATTATTCTTATTCTTCTTCTTGTATTATTCCTCTTCTTTCTCCTCTATTATTTCCTCAGCTTCTTCATTTTCCTCTCTCCTAACAGCTTCTGACCTTCTTCTTCTATGTTCTTCCTCCCTTATTTCTTTTCTCATTTTCATCTTCTACTATTGTCTTGGCATTCTTTTTCTTCTTCTCTCCTGCCTTCATCTATTTTTTCTTCATTCTTTTCATTATTCGTATTCTTTCTCTCTCCACTATCTTATTAATGCTGTCTTAGGTTAGGCCGTTATTGTTCCACGCGTCGGTGCATTGAGGACGGTATCACTTATTAATAAACACTTATTTACAGACAGTATCTTTTGCAAACGAATCACCTGCATGTTTTCTCTCCTCACACCCATAACATGGTGTTTAAATCATCCACATCCGTCCTCTTCACATGTCCAACCCGTTCATGTCCCTGTCTCTCTGTCAACACCTCGTCTTTTTTATTTTGTGGAGAGAAAAAAAACAAACCTATTTATTCATTCATTCATTCTCTTCTATCTTCTAGCGCTTTATCCGATCTTCCCTCGGGTCACGGGGAGTCTGTGTCTATCTCAGGCGTCTATGGGCATTAAGGCAGGATACACCCTGGATGGAATGCCAACCCATCGCAGGGCACACACACACACACACACACACACACACACACATTCATACACTAGGGACAAATTTTCCAAGGTGCCAATCAACCTACCGTGCATGTTTTTTTGGACCGGGGGAGGAAACCGGAGAACCCGGAGAAAAACCCCCTGAGGCACGGGGAGAACATGCAAACTCCACACACACATGGCCGAGACGGGAATCGAACCCGGATCCTGGCGGTGTGAGGCGAATGTGCTAACCACTACGCCACCGTGCCCCCTATTTACCTATTTACTACATTTGAAATTTTTTTTACATAAAAAAAGGAACATAATCATATCCAAGATTTTTCAAGCCATGGACTCATCATACATATATATATATTTATATATTTATACATTTTCCAAAATATTTGTGAATTCTTTTGAACTTTGAGACGGTGTTTAATGTGGGGAGTGAAAAAAACAAGTCTTTCTGCCTAAACATGTCTGAAATCTTCTAAGCCACGTACAATTTCTTCACTTCACAGTCTTTGAGAACGATGTTGGATAGATAACGCTACAAAAAAATGGAAAAAACATGTGGTTTAGAGGGAAAAAAAAACGACAGATATTCCACGATGCTGCTGTTTGTCGTTCTCCAGACTCCTACAAAAACTCCAGCTATGGAACTCCAGCGCTGCTGAACAGCTCCGGGATGAAGGTGAAGACTGCAGGAACCTCCATCACCAGTCCGAGGCCTACAGAAAGGTGGAGGTTATTCTAATGGAGACTCAAGAAGAAGCACATAATCTTCTTTTATTGAAATAAAATTGCTTTTATTTGTGACATAAAGTGAAATTGTTTCGGGGGGGGCGTGATACGGCGGCCCCTGGAGCACGTGGATGGGTTAAGGGCCTTGCTCAAGGACCCAAGAGTGGCAATACCAGGGGGCTCGAACCTCCAGCCTTCCGATCAGTAACCCCTCCCCCTTTTTATACGGTGCATATCATTAAACACATTTTTTTAAAAGATTCAAAAACAATAATATATCCATCCATCCATCAATCTATATATCTGGCTCTAATCAATGTCAATCAATCAATCAATCAAACAATCTATCTATCTATCTATCTATCTATCTGTCTGTCTGTCTATCTATCTATCTGTCCATCTGTCCATCCATCCATCCATCCATCCATCCATCCATCCATCTCGTCCATCTGTCCATCCATCCGTCCATCTGTCCATCCGTTCATCTATCTATAACTATCTATCTATCTATCTATCTATCTATCTATCTATCTATCTATCTATCTGTCTGTCTGTCTTTCTATATGTCTGTCTTTCCATCCATCCATCTATCTATCCATCTATCCATCTATCTATCTATCTAACTATCTATCTGTCCTGTCTGTCCATCCATCCATCCATCTCATCCGTCCGTCCATCCATCCTTCCATCTGTCCATCCGTCTATGTCTATCTATCTATCTATCTATCTATCTATGAAATTTTTCCAGTCACATAGAGGAACCTGCCGCGGAACCTTATGAACACCGAATGTCCATTTTATTACACATCCAGCATTGTTGAGGTGTACAGTCCAGTCCAGTCCAGTCCAGTCCAGTCTAGTCCAGTCCAGTCCAATCCAGTCCAGTCCATCCAGTCCAGTCCAGTCCAGTCCAGTCCAGTCCAGTCCAGTCCAGTCCAGTCCAGTCCAGTCCAGTCCAGTCCAGTCCAGTCCAGTCCAGTCCAGTCCAGTTCAGTCCAGTCCAGTCAGTCCAGTACAGTCAGTTCAGTCCAGTTCAGTCCAGTCCAGTCCATCCAGTACCAGTCCAGTCCAGTCCAGTCCAATCCAGTACAGTCCAGTCCAGTCCAGTCCAATCCAGTCCAGTCCAGTCCAGTCCAGTCCAGTCCAGTCCATCCAGTACAGTCAGTCCAGTCAGTCCAGTCCAGTCCAGTTCAGTCCAGTCCAGTCCAGTCCAGTCCAGTCCAATCCAGTACAGTCCAGTCCAGTCCAGTCCAATCCAGTCCAGTCCAGTCCAGTCCAGTCCAGTCCAGTCCAGTCCAGTCCAGTCCAGTCCAGTCCAGTCCAGTTCAGTCCAGTCCAGTCCAGTCCAGTCCAGTCCAGTTCCAGTCCAGTCCAGTCCAGTCCAGTTCCAGTCCAGTCCAGTCCAGTCAGTCCAGTCCAGTTCAGTTCAGTCCAATCCAGTCCAGTCCAGTCCAGTCCAGTCCAGTTCAGTTCAGTCCAGTCCAGTCCAGTCAGTCCAGTCCAGTCCAGTCCAGTCCAGTTCAGTTCAGTCCAGTCCAGTCCAGTCCAGTCCAGTCCAGTCCAGTCCAATCCAGTCCAGTCCAGTCCAGTCCAATCCAGTCCAGTCCAGTCCAGTCCAATCCAGTCCAGTCCAGTCCAGTTCAGTTCAGTCCAATCCAGTCCAGTCCAGTTCAGTTCAGGCTCGCCTCTCCGTCAAAAGGGCTTTTGTTCCCGACTTAAGCGTCTCGGCTTTTACACTCCATTACCCTCCGCCTTTTGTCTTCCCTCCGACACCTCGAGTTAACTGTCTATAAGTGCCAAAATCACAGAAGTCAGTCTGTTCATCTGCAATAAAAAGTATCATTACCTCCTCTGGCAGCGAGTCGCAGACAGTTAAAAAAAAAGAGAGAGAGAAGAATAAGAGAAAGGGAAGAAATCGGAGGTGCGATTGTTGCTGCTGTTGCAAGCTTGTAATTGGCTCCAATTTGTCAGACTGAACGAATGCGTCTCGCATTAACGCCGACGAATATGTTGCATTTCTTTTCTTTTTTTCCCTCCTTCTTATAAAACACGTCCAATAGTTCCTTTTCAGCAGACGACAAAAGGAACGATACGAGGAGAAAAAGCGACGCAGATCATTATTAATGATCTCGGGTCTGTATTATATCAGAGCGCATAATGAGAGACAGTGGGAGGAATTTAAGTGAAAGCACATGCCCGTCCTGCCCTTCATCACTTTCATGCCTCGGCCCACGGAAACGTAACAGCCCGTTAACGAATTATCCAATAATCCTTTGCGCAGAAACAGAGGTCCAACAACAATAGCAATTAATTCCTACAAATATTGTGAATCTCGCCGTAAAAACACACCGATTCCAGATTTGACGCTGGGAATCGTCCGATACCATTGGGATGGATTTTTATCTTCCCTACATATCGGCTCGCTTTTATATTTTATACTTATACGAGGACTTCACATGGACAACGAGATCCGAACCTGTCCCGGCATGACAAGACCCCCCGTGGTGCTTTAATGCCCTCCTTCAAACAAACAAAGTCACTGAAATATACTAAAATCAAACATTTTTACGCATATTTATTAATAAATTTATAATCTAATGTGATTTTTAAGACTTTATATCTGTCAAGGGAAAAAAATAAGCTATATATCCTAGAAATACGCTTTAATTTCCTTTTCTTAGATTTCATTTTTTTGCAGTGTAGACGATTGTCGCGAATTCGCATCGAACACAGAGAATGCCATGTAATGTACTGTATTCCCCCCGATGCCTGTTGATGCATATTTAACACGTACCCTCGGAGGCACTCGTGGTGCCCACATTCTATTTTTCACTTTACTCTTCTATTATTCACTTATATCCATCCATCTATATATGTGTCAATCTATCTATCTATCTATCTATATAGTCTATCGT
>JACRUU010000009.1:774410-794410 GCA_030449085.1 Kryptopterus vitreolus | reverse complement strand
CTATCTATCTATCTATCTGTCTATCTATCTATCTCCTGTCTATCTATATCTATCTATATCTACTATCTATCTATTATCTATCTATCTATCTATCTATCTGTCTTCTGTCTGTCTGTCCTATCTGTCTGTCTATCTACTATCTGTCATCTATCTACTATCTGTCTATCTATCTATCTATCCATCATCTCTATCTATCTATCTTAGTCCGTATCTATCCCGTCGTCCGTCCGTCCGTCCGTCTGTCTATCTATCTATCTAACTATCTATCTATCTATCTATCTATCTATCTATCTATCTATCCATCCATCCATCATTCTATCTATCTATCTATCTATCTATCTATCTATCTATCTATCTATCTATCTATCCATCCATCCATCCATCTATCTCCATCTATCTATCCTGTCTATCTCTATCCCTCAACACTTCTATGTATCTGATTGTTAACCAGTATATATTTCTCCACTCCTCCGTCTATCTCTCCATCATGTTGATAAAGTGAATATTACAGATATAAGTGTCCAGAATCTCTCGTCTTCTTTTCTTCTCTCACTTTTTGCAGGAATGTGGGAGTAATGTTTATAACACTCAGGAAGGTGACATTCGGAGTGTATAACACAGGAACGCGCTGATCGCTGCAGATCCGGCGGGAAGCGGCCATTTTCCCAGATTTTAAGTGTCGGTGCGTTCCGCTCTTCTTCCCGTCGCTCTGCGAAAGCATGATGTCATTGTTATGGCAGACGGAACCTTCAGGGGGAACGCAGCGGGAACACTGGCGGATTTTGGCAGGAAATTAGTGGGACGATGAAAGAGGGATTTTTTGTGTTATGGCACTGAAACGTGTGAGACTGCTCATGTGTTTGTGTTGATTCAGTGCAGGAAAGGAACTCTTGTATCCAATTAGTGTTGGCCTGCGGAGAACGTTCCTTCTCTCTGTAGAACTGGAGCCTTCAAACTTCTAATGACGGATATGAAAGACGTACAGCGTTTCTGCAGATGGAGGAATATAAAGGATGGTTTGTGTATTGTGTATAAAGGGGTCTGATAGAATTGTGTATTTTTGGTAACTTAGAGAAGAACCACAAAACAAACAAACAAAAAATCTAATCAAAAATATACCAGGTGACCAAATATCACCATTTCTGGAGATATCAACAAAATGGGGAAAAAAAACAACAAAACAAAAAACAGGCGTCCCAATACTTTTGGCCTGGAGATTTTAACAAAAATAAAAACAAAAGAAAAAAACAACCCCCCCCCCCCCCAAAAAAAAACAGGTGTCCCAATACTTTTGGCCTACCATTAGGTTCAGTATTGGTTGTGGAAATTGGAAGCCGTCGTTTCTGGAGATGTGAAGAAGATCGGATGCTAACTTTAAAATAAAAAAATAAAAAAAAAAAAAAAAAAATAAAAAAATAAAACAAACAACAAAAACAAAAAGCAAAATAAGAACAAAAAAAAAAAAACACGTGTCCCAATACTTTTGGCCTACCATTAGGACCAGCTTGGTTTGTGAAAATTGGAAGCCGTCGTTTCTGGAGAACTTTGAAATAAATAAAATAATTAACAAAAAGAAAAAAAGAAGAAAGAAAAAATAAATAAACTTTCAAAAAGAAAAACAAAGTTAGAGCAAAAAAAAAAAAAAAAATCGGGTGTCCCAATACTTTTGGCCAGAGATTTTAACAAAAATGAAAAACAAAAAACAAAACAACAATTACAACTAAAATCGGGGGTGTCCCAATACTTTTGGCCTACTGTTTGGACCAGTTTTGGTTGTGGAAATTGGAAGCCGTCGTTTTTTGGAGATCTGAAGAAGAACTAAAAACAAAAAAGCAAAATTTGGGAGAAGAAACAAAAATAAAAATACAAACAAAACAACAACAACAACAAACAAAAACAAACAAATAAATAAAATCTGATGTCCTAATACTTTTGGCCTACCATTACCAAATAACCACAAAAAAATTAAAAAATACTCAAAACAAAAGCACCCAAAAGAAACATCAAACAAGCAAACAAACAAAAACAATACTTTTGGCCAGAGATTTTAACAAAAATGAAAAACAAAAAAAAACAAAACACACAACAACTAGAATCGGGGGAAGGGGAAGGGGGGTGTCCCAATACTTTTGGACTACCATTTGGACAAGTTTTGGTTATGGAAATTGGACGCCGTCGTTTCTGGAGATTTGAAGAAGATTTGATACTAACTTTGAAGAAGAACCGAAACAAAACAAAAAAAAAACAAAAAACAAACAAACAAAGCACCCCAAAACAAACATCAAACAAACAAGCAAACCCCCAAAAAAGTCAAGTGTCCCAATACTTTTGGCCTACCGTTTGGCGCAGTTTTAATTGTGAAAATTGGAAGCCGTCGTTTTTGGAGATTTGAAGAACTAAAAACAAAAAAAGGTACATTTTGGAGAAGAAACAAAAATAAAAATACAAACAAAACAACAACAACCAAAAACAAAAAACAAATAAATAAATAAATAAATTCGAATGTCCAAATACTTTTGGCCTACCATTACCAAATAACCAAAAAAAAAAAGAAATACTCAAAACAAAAGCACCCCAAAAAACAAACAAACAAACAAAAACAAGGTGTCCCAATACTTTTGGCCTACCATTTCCAAATAACCACCAAAAAAAATAAAAAATACTCAAAACAAAAGCACCCAAAAACAAACAAAAAAAAACAAGTTGTCCCAATACTTTTGGCCTACCATTTCCAAATAACCACCAAAAAAAATATAAAAAATACGCAAAACAAAAGCACCCAAAAACAAACAAACAAAAACAAGGTGTCCCAATACTTTTGGCCTACCATTTCCAAATAACCACCAAAAAAATTTAAAAAATACTCAAAACAAAAGCACCCAAAAACAAACAAAAAAAAACAAGTTGTCCCAATACTTTTGGCCTACCATTTCCAAATAACCACCAAAAAAAAAAATACTCAAAACAAAAGCACCCAAAAACAAACAAAAAAAAACAAGGTGTCCCAATACTTTTGGCCTACCATTTCCAAATAACCACCAAAAAAAAAAATATATACTCAAAACAAAAGCACCCAAAACAAACAAACAAACAAAAACAAGGTGTCCCAATACTTTTGGCCTACCATTTGGCGCAGTTTGGGTGTGGAAATTGGAAAGGCAAAAATCGTTTTGGTGGATTTGAAGGAGACATTTGAAGAAGAGAGACATGCGGCTGGTTATTTAAGTGTCTCGATACTTTTGCGTCTTCACGACTTCTCAAGCGGGAAGCATAAGAACATTCCCATAAATGACTTTATGGCAAAACAATGACCTGGTTATGGGATGTAATTTAGGTTGGCGTAATGAGAAAGCAGGTTGAATTCGTCTCTTGGGTTTCCTCAATCTTTCCCTCATCAGCACTGGGAGTCGCTAAGCAGCTCCGATGTTAATATGTGTAATTAGCCGCCGCGGGAGCAGAGATTTGTATATAGGACTCGGTAAAAAAAAAGAAAACGTACTGAAATCGATCTGAAATATTGCTTCCAGCGTGTTGGGGGCGGAGTTTCGTTCATCAGTCAGTCAGCGAGCGAGACGTTACAGCGAAGGAGAAAGATATTGATGTTTTTGTTTTTGTTTTTGTTGTGGTCAGTGATGGTCCGATATAAAACTCGTGTCTGATCCTCTCCAGCACAAACATGACCTTTACAAAGATTTTATTTTATTTTACTTTCACATTTTTCAGCTCGAAACATGTGCAGATTTCTGCTGTTTAAACAGAGTGAGAGTGAGATTATAAATATCATATTATCATATATATCACATTATTATACATATCATATTCCATCCATCCATTCCATCTTCCTCCGCTTATCCGGGACCGGGTCTCGGGGGCAAGCAGTCTAAGCAGAGATGCCCAGACTTCCCTCTCTCCGGCCACTTCCTCTAGCTCCCCCGGGGGGACACCGAGGCGTTCCCAGGACAGTCGAGAGACATAGTCCCTCCAACATGTTCTGGGTCTCCCCGAGGCCTTTCCCGGCTAGTCTCTCTGTGTCCAGAGGTCGGGTCGTCGGCCGCCGCCTTCGACCATTGCCCGACCACATTGCACCGGTCCCTTTTGAGCCTTCCTGCAGGTGGTGGGCCCACGGGGAGGTGTCCCCACGTCACTCATTCGGGCTGGCCCGGCCGGGCCCCATGGGTGGAGGCCCACCACCAGGCGTTCGCTTCGAGCCCCAGCCCCGGGCCTGGCTCCAGGGAGGAGCCCCGGCTGCGCCATACGGGCGACGTTACGGTCCTTGCTTTTAATGTTTTCATAAGGGAATTTGAACCGCTCTTCGTCTGAGCCGTCCCCTAGGACCTGTTTGCCTTGGGAGACCCTACCAGGGGCATCTAGCCCCCGACAACATAGCTCCTAGGATCATCCGGTTACTCAAACCCCTCCACCACGTTAAGGTGGCGGTTCAAGGAGGGGCATATCATATTATTATTATTATTATACTACATCATATAATAATAATAATAATATTTATTATTCTTATTATTATACATATAATTATCATATTATTATTATTATTATTATCATCTTATTATACTTATATCCTTATATTATTATTATTATTATTATTATTATTATTATTATTATTATTATTATTATCATATATATTATTATTATTATTATTACATTATTATTATTATTATTATTATTATTATACATTATTATAGATCTAAACCCACCTTTTCTATCTAACGTCCACTTTCTATCTTATACTGTACTGTACACCACCAACCTTTACACAACACACACACACACACACATACCAGACAATAGATGGACAACAGACAGATAGACAGAAGACAGACAGACAGACAGATAGAGATGTTAGATAGATAGATAGATAGATAGATAAATAGATAATAGATAGACAGACAGACAGAGAGACAGACGCCAACAGCTAGACATATAATAATAATAAATAATAATAATAATAAAAATAATATAATAATAATAAAGTATTCTGTTTAAAACCAGTTATAAATGTAATTCTTTCACTGCTGAATTTTTTTTTTTTACGTTTCAAGTGTCGAGGTTTTATCCTGGTCGAGGTCACAGCAGATCTGGAGCTTATCCCAGGAATCCTGAGCACGAGGTGTGAATAACACTCTGCCTGCCAAACAAACAGCCAACCGTGAGCACACACACACACACACACACACACACACACACACACACACACACACACACACACACACACACACACACACTTAGGGGTGGGATGAAACACAGCAGGAGGTTGACAATGTACATACTGAAGGTTTATTAAGTGCTAATATTACACCATATAATACACAAGGAGGCTCACCAGCAAGGAGAAGAGGAAGAAGCCACTGGGAACACTGGGAAGGATTTCATTTCTAGACTGATCCAGAACGCTGTGGAGATCAGGACATTCCAAACGGTCCATTACAATATATATATATATATATGTTTCTTCTCCCTGTGTCTCAGGGGGGTTTTTCTCCGGGTTCTCCGGTTTCCTCCCTCCCCCGGTCCAAAAACATGCAACGTGATTGGCACCTTGGAAAATTGTCCCTAGTGTAGAATGTGTGTGTATGTGTTGTGTGTGTGTGTGTGTGTGTGTGTGATGGGTTGGGCATTCCATCCAGGGTGTATCCTGCCTTAATGCCCATAGACGCCTGAGATAGACACAGACTCCCCGTGACCCGAGGGAAGATCGGATAAAGCGCTAGAAGATGAATGAATGAATGAATGAATGAATGAAATAAATAAATAAATAAATAAATAAATAAAACCCACAACCTCATTGAGAAACTTCCAAAGTAGGAATAATAATAAAGCAGGAAGGAGGCTGGAATTTTGGAAATGCAGAGGGAATTTCTCCAGCGTCACACTTCCTATTCACTTCTCCTATTCACTCCATTCACTCACTGGTGTAGTAATCAGACGGTCGGGGGTTCGAGTCCCTTGTTTTCTTTAAGGTTGGCTTAAACCCTCTGTGTGCTCCAGGGGGCGCTGTATCATATCTGTCCCCGCGTTCTGCTTTGTATATTGTAAATACGCGCCAAACAAATTCCGCTCTTTTCAAATTCTCGCACGCGACAGAACGCGACGCGCTCCGGGGGATTTCGCCATCTCGCTTACACGCACAGAAATGCTCACACGGCCCTCCAGTGTTTACGCAACATTTCCAACGAAATATTATCCGTTATGCATCGTGATGAGAAAAGACAGATTGTGTATTTGCAATGGCCAAAAAAAAAAAAACGCTGCATGCTTTCGCGTCCAAAACCACCAAATGTGAAATTCTTACATTTTTTTCCTATTCAAGGTCAAAAATAAATAAATAAAGGTATTTAAATCAAATCGAGTGTCGGAGAAAAAGAACAGATCGCATCGTCTCCGCTTCATCTCCGGATACGATACAGCATCTGTGTGAAGGGCCATAAATGGGGGCCGAATAGGGGGGGCCGAACGGGGGGCCAAAAATGTAGGGCAAAAAATGGAGGCCGAACAGGGGGGCCAAAAACAGGGGCTGAACAATAGGGAATTCCGTTTAAACCCAGTCAAATGTAATTCTTTCACTCCTTGGGGGCCAAGAAGGGGGCCAAAAAGGGGGCCAAAAATATGGTCCAAAAACGGCAGCTGAAAAGTGGGCCAAAAGCGGGGGCCGAACAGGGGGGCCAAAAACGGAGGCCGAACAGGGGGCCAAAAACAGGGGCTGAACAATAGGGAATTCCGTTTAAACCCAGTCAAATGTAATTCTTTCACTCCTTGGAGGCCAAAAAGGGGGCCAAAAATGGGGGCCGAACAGGGGGCCCAAAAAGGGGGCGAAAAACGGGGGCCAGAACAGGGGGCCAAAAACGGAGGCCGAACAAGGGCTAAACACGGGGCCAAAAACGGGGGCTGAACAATAAAGAATTCCGTTTAAACCCAGTCAAACCCTTTCACTCCTTGGGGGCCAAAAAGGGGGCTGAACAGGGGGACAAAAACGGGGGACAAACGAGGGGCCGAACAGGGGCCCAAAAAGAGGGGGACAAACGGGGGGCCCAACAGGGCAAAGTGTGTCTTTGATATCGTCCGATCGTTGAGCCTTTGATACGAGACGTACGTGGAGGTGAAATCAGGTGATTAAGGAAGAATGTCGGCGTTGGCTGAAAACTTCCCAGGATGCCGCTTCCCGGAGCAGGAGCAGGAGCAGCAGGAGGAGGAGGTTAATGTCGGAATGTTTGCCCTCGTGCCCTCGCGCTAATGTTTATTACTTTGACTGCTAGGACGGGTGTGAGCGCGGGCTGGTGAAGGTTTCACAGCGAGGGTCTGGTCCAAATCACAGGAAAATCGCTTACATGTTTATAGGTCCTGACCACATGCCAGAGATCAGCGGAGATTACTTTCCCATGCGACAGGGTCGAACCCACACACACACACACACACACACACACACACACACACACACACACATGTATATTAGTGTTACATTATTGTACAGTTTTGCTACATTACGCCACTTTAAACAGTTTAATCAACCGTCCTGAAAGTCTCTTGACCTAATTAGGTGGCGCTATTTACAGAGCCAGGCGGTCGTGCAAGTCTTTCCCAGAGTCAATTTAACAAAATGTATGAACTCCATTTTTTTTCTTCTTTTTTTTCTTCTCGTGCGTCTGCTTTCAATTAGCGCGACCTTGGAATTCTGACTCGCGACCCCGCGGATATTCCACAGCAGCGCCGAAGACGGCCAGACACGGAGCGCTGGGAAAAGTGGGAAGCTATATAAACTTGAGGAGAGAAAACGGATGGCAGGTGGAGTCGGAGGGAAGACAAACAATGCCGATAAAGACAAACGTGAAGAAGGAGGGAGAAAAAAAAAACAAAAAACAAAAAAAAAAACTAAACGAGGCTCGTTAAAAAAAAAAAAAAAAAATGCGCTAATTTCTTCGGAGAATAAAATCCCGAGCAGAACGTTTGCTTAAACCTAAATGAGGTTCATTCATCCGTTTAATAACTTGCAAAATAACCCCGTTCCGAGGCCTCGGGCCGAGCGGGAGGAGAGGAAGGAAAAAAAAAAAGAGAAAAAAAAAAAAAAAAAGAAAAAGCTGCTCCTCTGAAGTTGTGAAGCGCCCGAGGGGGGAGAAGGTATTGAGTTATGTTTGGCTAATAGCATCTTCCCAGATTCTCATTTAGAACAAAGCGGGGACCTTTTTAGAGCGTTTTTTTTTTTTTCTTCTTTAGCGTGATGACGGATAAAAGTGCGTTTGGATAAAAGTGCGTTCGGATAGCGTTACGTTTGTTCACACCTTGAACACGGTGCGACCTGGAAAAACTTCAGGAAGGCATTCCGTTTCCTCTCGCCTGTCCCGTCTCGCCCTTCTCACCGCACGTCTCAGGTTCATCAAAACGCTTCACCACACCGACTGGAGCGATGAGACGAGCTACCGCCTTCATCCCGGCTGCCGTTTCGCTGCCAAGCGACGCTCCGGGTGTGGGGGGGGCGGATTGGAGGGTGACGAGGGAGGGGGGGGGTGGTGGAGCGGTGTGTGGCGGAGGGGGTTGTGTTTCTTCCCTTCCGGTGGAATTCCGACAGAAAGACGGATCGAGTGCGAACGTGATCGGGGGGGGGGTGATTTGTCCTGCAGGCGATCGATGAGCTCGTTAGTAATACATTCATTCATTCATTCATTCATTTTTCTATCGCTTTATCCGATCTTCCCTAGGGTCACGGGGATCTCAGGCGTGGGCATTAAGGCCAGGATACACCCTGGATGGAATGCCAACCCCATGGATCGCGGGCACACACACCACACAACACACATTTTTACACTAGGGACATTTTTTCCAAGGTTGCCAATCAACCTACCGGCATGTTTTTTTTGGACCGGGGAGAAACCGGAGACCCGGACCCCCCTGTGGCGGCACGGGGAGAACATGAACGGGATGGAAACGACCGGCCTGTGATGAAAAACCTGGCGGTTAGGTGCCACCGCACCGTGCCCGCATTAGTAGTAATACATATTTATGTTATTTAACGGATTTGCAGCAGCCGGCATTGTGTACTGGAAAAACGTCGCTATGACGACGCTGTATATTCCGGTCTTTTATTTATCTCGCACATAAAAAAATGATGATCGGAAATTGTTTGCTGGGCGTTTCGTAACAAAGATTTATGATTCAAACCAAGATAATCACATGCGGCTTCACGCCATCGATTCCTCTGTGTAATAACACCAGCACGTCCGCTCGTTATCTGTTCAATACCCCAATTACAGCACAATGTAAAAAAAGGTGCGACGTGATTGGTCGGATCACGCCATCCCTTCTGAGATCCTTAACTAGCCCCGAGTGGGAAAACTACACATCCCGGCCCATTGGTTCCTTTATGACTGCAATCATTTGTCCTGTAATGGCCAGACGTTCCAGCAGGTGGCGCATTTGACACGGTGATACGCTGGGTATTAACAGTAATGCCTTTTATATGTTTATGGTCGATATGGACGGATCTGGTTTCTGACCCGACCCCGTCTGTTAAATTTTAAAAAGCCCAAAGTATTTTGCCCCCCTGTGCCCACCCTCCCAATACCCCCCCCCCCCCTCCCCCCTCCCATGCATTACATCGATGACTGCGAATCAACCCTATGCAAAAGATCACCAAATATTCTTTCTCTCAGGGGGTTTTTCTCCGGGTTCTCCGGTTTCCTCCCCCGGTCCAAAAACATGCACGGTAGGTTGATTGGCACCTTGGAAAATTGTCCCTAGTGTATGAATGTGTGTGTGTGTGTGTGTGTGTGTGTGTCCTGCGATGGGTTGGCATTCCATCCAGGGTGTATCCTGCCTTAATGCCCATAGACGCCTGAGATAGAGGCACAGACTCCCCGTGACCCGAGGGAAGATCGGATAAAGCGCTAGAAGATGAATGAATGAATAACAAAAATTATTTAAAAAAAATAACAAATAACAACAATGTAACATAAAGTTTGTGCTACAGTTTGGCATCTATTTATATATTTTTATATATTTTTATCCACTGCGATTAACAACTGGGCAAATGAGGGTTAAGGGTCTTGCTCAAGAGCTCCCCCTAATGGCTGCTCGGTAGTGGGCAATGCTTTAACCACTGATATCCCACCTCCTGAACGTATTCCATACACTGGAGTAATTACGCATCCAATACAATTTTATGGATTATAGTATTGCATTTCTCGAGCGAACGCCAAAATCTGGTTCTAATTTATTTCACGTAAAAATAAAACGAGGGGCACGGTGGCGTAGTGGTTAGCACGTTCGCCTCACACCGCCAGGGTCCGGGTTCGATTCCCGTCTCGGCCATGTGTGTGTGGAGTTTGTGCATGTTCTCCCCGTGCCTCAGGGGGTTTTTCTCCGGGTTCTCCGGTTTCCCCCCTCCGGTCCAAAAACATGCGCGGTAGGTTGATTGGCACCTTGGAAAATTGTCCCTAGTGTATGAATGTGTGTGTGTGTGTGTGTGTGTGTGTGTGTGTGTGTGTGTGTGCCCTGCGATGGGTTGGCATTCCATCCAGGGTGTATCCTGCCTTAATGCCCATAGACGCCTGAGATAGACACAGACTCCCCGTGACCCGAGGGAAGATCGGATAAAAAGCGCTAGAAGATGAATGAATGAATGAAAAAAAATAAAACGCTGAACTCATTTCACTCTCTAAGGTTTATTATAAATAATAGCTATTTATTTCATTTGCATATTTACACCGAACATTGCGTATTACGCAACAGTTTGAGCAAAAAACATCGGCGTTATAAAACAAATGATCATAGCTAAGCGCCCCCTAGTGGTAGCTTGGTGGTGGTGGTGGTGGTGGGATTTGAACCTGAAATATTCTGGTCGGGAGGGCGATGCCTTAACCACTCCATCTTTAAGAATGTATTGCATGGAGGAAATAAGCTTTCAAGACAAACAAACAAACAAACAATTTATTACATTATTAAAATATAAAATAAGCTTTTTTCATGGATTATAAAATTACATTTCTCGAGCGAATCCCAAATTCGGGTCAGAATTTATTTGACGTAAAAATAAGACGCTGAACTCATTTCACTCTCTACGGTTTATTATAAATAATAGCTATTTATTTTATTTGCGGATTTACACCGAACACTGAGTATTACACAACATTCATTCATTCATTCATTCATTCATTCATCTTCTAGCGCTTTATCCGATCTTCCCTCGGGTCACGGGGAGTCTGTGTCTATCTCAGGCGTCTATGGGCATTAAGGCAGGATACACCCTGGATGGAATGCCAACCCATCACACACACACACACACACACACACACACACACACACACACACACACACACACATTCATACACTAGGGACAATTTTCCAAGGTGCCAATCAACCTACCGTGCATGTTTTTGGACTGGGGGAGGAAACCGGAGAACCCGGAGAAAAACCCCCCTGAGGCACGGGGAGAACATGCACAAACTCCTACACACACATGGCCGAGATGGGAATCGAACCCGGACCCTGGCGGTGTGAGGCGAACGTGCTAACCACAAAACCACCGTGCCCCCATATTACACAACAGTTTGAGGAAAAAAACATCGGCGTTATAAAACAAATGATCATAGCAAAGCGCCCCCTACTGGCAGCATGGTGGTGGTGGTTGTGGCATTTGAACCTGCAATATTCTAATGCCTTAACCACTCATCTTACAGAACGTACTGCATGGAGGAAATAAGCCATAAAAACAAGACAAAAACAAACAAACAAACAATTACATTGTTAATTAATTAAAAAGCTTTTAAAAAGCTTAAAATGAGCTTTTTAATGGATTATATTTCTCGAGCAAAGTCCAAAGTCGGGTCAGAATTTATTTCCGCACAAGAGCCGCGTTTTATAACGACAACGTTGAACTCGTTTTTATTGCACGTGTGTACGTTTTATCATAAAGAAACCTGATATTTATGCAGCGTTTGTTTCGACAGCGCCGGAAAAACGCCGCCCGTGAAAACACCGTTTTACTTTCATCAAATTGACATTGAAAACACGGTTGAAAGAAAGAAAAATCCACAGCCGAAAGGTTATTATCTATATTTTCACGCCCCCGAGCGCAAAGTTCAGAAAGTGCGGTAAAACGAGCCGTCATGCTTACGCCCGAAAAAAAAAAAAGTGTCAGTGTTTTTAATAAATATCCCGAACAGGCAGAATGACACCCGCAGCCCTGAAGGAAACTCATCCCAGACCTGGTCTGGAATTCTCCCCATCAGACCATTCTCATATTTCACATATAACTTCATTCCGTAACGCAGCGTTCCGTTTTTTCCCACAAAAAGACAAGGAAGAAAAAAAAAAAACACCACACTAAAAGAACCCCAGCATTCCGACGTATACAAATGTTTTCAATGCACCAAAATCAAACCTCATCAATCTTTTATTATTCATTCATTCATTCATCTTCTAGCGCTTTATCCGATCTTCCCTCGGGTCACGGGGAGCCTGTGCCTATCTCAGGCGTCTATGGGCATTAAGGCAGGATACACCCTGGATGGAATGCCAACCCATCGCAGGACACACACACACACACACACACATTCACACACTAGGGACAATTTTCCAAGGTGCCAATCAACCTACCGTGCATGTTTTTTTTTGGACCGGGGGAGGAAACCGGAGAACCCGGAGAAAAACCCCCTGAGGCACGGGGAGAACATGCACAAACTCCACACACACATGGCCGAGACGGGAATCGAACCCTGGTGGTGTGAGGCGAACGTGCTAACCACTACGCCACTGCGCCCCTCCCTTTTATTATTATTTATTATTTATTATTTTTATTCGGCGCAGTAATAAAGTGCTATTATTAAAGTGCATATAACTTCATTCCGTAACGCAGCGTTCCGTTTTTTTCCCACAAAAAGACAAGGAAGAAAAAAAACACACACCTCACTAAAAGAACCCCAGCATTGCCGACGTATACAAATGTTTAAAATGCACCAAAATCAAACCTCATCAATCTTTTATTATTATTTATTATTTATTATTTTTATTCGCCGCAGTAATAAAGTGCGATTTGGGTTTGATCCGAGAAAAGCGCTGTAAAAAAGTGTAGAAAAGGGAAAAATGATTACGTGCTGAAACGATTGAAAGTGTGTGAGAAACACAAACACAAACACGCTAATGTAAAACTGGCCGGAAAAAAAAGGAAAAAAAAAAATAAATAAATAAATAAATAAATAAATAAATAAAGAGAGCAAAAGCATGATTTTAATTAGATTTTGATGAGAAAAAATGAGCTGTAAACAGAAACCAGGTTTCATTTATGGTCTGTTTTGTGTTTCAGGGTGAAACGAAGTCACTATACAAAAAAGAACCTAAAAAAAGAATGATTACTATATTTTATTCTATTCTATTGTATTATAGTACATTAAAATATATTCAATTATAGTATACTGTATTATATTATATTATAGTACAGTATAGTACATTACATTATAGTACACTATATTATTATTATTATTATTATTATTATTATTATTATTATTATTATTATTATTATTATAGTATATTCATTTATAGTACACTATATATTATATTATATTATATTATATTATGATTATATTAAATTATAGTACACTGTATTATATTATATTATAGTACAGTATAGTACAATACATTATAGTACACTATATTATTATTATTATTATTATTATTATTATTATTATTATTATTATTATTAGTATTATATTATATATATTATATAATACAATATAATATAATATTATATAATACAATAGAAGATATATAATATAATATTATATTATATTACATTATATTATATTATAGAATATTAATTTATAGTACACTATATTATATTATATTATATTATATTATATTATATTATAGAATATTAAATTATAGTACTACTGTATTATATTATATATAGTTACAGTATAGTACATTAAATTATAGTACACTATATTATACACTATTGTTATTATTATTATTATTATTATTATTATTATTATTATTATATAATATAATATAATATAATATTATATTATATTATTATATTACATTATATCATATTAATTTATAGAACACTATATTATATTATATTGTATTATATTATATTATATTATTTAACATTTTTTCAGGGTCACCTGCCGTATCCTGAATAAATAGTTCCTCACGTGTGGTTATACAGGTCTGATTTTCTTCTTTTGATTTAACATTCTCTATGCTGGGATTCAAACTCATCACCTTCCGAATCCGAATCCATCGCCTTCACCACTGAGCTCCCACTTCTCCTACTCCTGTTCTTACGCTTCATATCCTGGTGATGTTGGGAATCATTGATGTTGATTTGGAACATCGTTCCTGGAGCAGAGAGGGTTAAAGGGCTCGGAGGAGGCTTGTCAATACCCGGGCCTTGAACCTGCAACCTTCGCAACAATCACTAATATGCTGCATCCCTCAGGTTTCATCCATCCATCGACAAATCCATCAAAAAAAATCCTCATCCATCTTTAAAATAAACACACACTGCGACTATTTATTTTACAAGAAATGATGTATTCTGTATTCACACACACACACACACACACACACACACACAAACACACACACACACTTCCTGTGCATACCTTCTGCTCCATTTTTAATTAGCCCAAATGGCTCCGTTGACTAGCGCTGGCTCAGGATTTAGCCATCTGTAGTCCGGAGCACGAGTCCAGCCCAGTGAGTTTTTAATACCTTCAGTCAAGCGTACACAAAGTGTGTGAGTCAGCGCCGGAGACGAGCGATGTGCTGGGATTTCTGCCTTTCATTTCTCACTGGGAAAATATTCTGTCATCATTAGGAGCAAATAAATGCTTTTATGTTTAACATGTTTACTGTTTACTGTCGGTGATGAGTTTAGTGATTTAGAACAAAAATCAGCCATTGTCATTATTAGTGGTTTTATTATTATTGTTGTTATTATTTGTCATTTTACTGTTGACTTATTATTATTATTATTAGTAGTAGTAGAAGTAGTAGTAATAGCTGTAATAGTAGTAATAGTAGTAGTAATAGAAGTAGTAGTGTTATTATTGTTATTATTATTATCATTATTATTATTGTTATTATTATTATTATTATCATCATAGTAGTAGAAGTAGTAGTAGTAATTTTATTCATTCATTCATTCATCTTCTAGACCGCTATTATCCGATCTTCCCTCGGGTCACGGGGAGTCTGTGTCTATCTCAGGCGTCTATGGGCATTAAGGCAGGATACACCCTGGATGGAATGCCAACCCATCACACACACACACACACACACACACACACACACACACACACACACACTCACACACACACACATTCATACACTAGGGACAATTTTCCAAGGTGCCAATCAACCTACCGTGCATGTTTTTGGACCGGGGGAGGAAAGGAAACCGGAGAACCCGGAGAAAAAAAAACCCCCTGAAGCACGGGGAGAACATGCACAAACTCCACACACACACACACATGGCCGAGACGGGAATCGAACCCGGACCCTGGCGGTGTGAGGTGAACGTGCTAACCACTAAGCCACCGTGCCCCTAGTAGTAATTTTATTATTATTAGTAGTAGCAGTAGTAGTTGTTGTTGTTATAGTAGTAATAGTATTAGTAGAAGTAATGTTATTATTATTAGTAGTAGTAATTTTATTAATATTAGTAATAGTAGTAGTAGTGATTGTATTATTGTTATTATTATTATTATTATTATTATTATTATTATTATTATTATCTATTATTATCTTATTATTATATTATCATTAGTAATAATAGTAGTAATATTATTAGTAGTAGTATTAGTATTATTAGTCGTATTAGTCGTAGTAGTAGTAATTTTATTAGTAGTAGTATTAGTATTAATAGTAGTAGTTAGTATTAGTATATAGTCCTTAATTTAGTATTCGTCCTATTATTAGTCCATTATCGTATTAGTATTAGTAGTAGTATTAGTAGTAGTAGTTCGTATTTCGTAGTAGTAATTATTCGTTAGTAGTATTAGTCTTATAGTCGTATTCGTCTATTCCTTTATTAGTTATTATTAGTAGTATTAGTAGTATTAGTATTAGTAGTATTAGTATTATTAGTATTAGTTATTAGTAGTATTAGTATTAGTTAGTAATAGTAGTTAGTATTAGTATCAGGCGTATTCGTAGTGCCTCCGTGTGTGTAAGTAGGGTCGGGTATTGTTTTAATTTTATGGATTCTGATTCTTATCGATTCCAGCTACAGATTCTTGGTCATGTTGTTTGTGACATTAGTTTATTACAAATAATTACACTTAATTATCTTGTAAACTGATGTTTAGATTCCCATAGAAGGTCCTGGCAGATTGGAAAAGGATTGAAAAATACTAATACTACTAATAATAAAATTACTACTAACTACTACTAATACTACTGTTACTGCTACTACTAATTACTAAATACTAATGACAATTACTACTACTACTACTACTATAATAATAATAATAATAATAATTACTAGTATTATTACTACTAATGATATAATAATAATAATAATAATAAATAATAATAATAATAATAATAATAATAAATATAATAATAATAATAAATATAATATAATAATAATAATAATAATAACAATAATAAAATCACTACTACTACTACTAATATTAATAAAATTACTACTAATAATAATAATAATCGGATGAGAGGAAGGTCCCGGCAGATTGGAGAAGGTCCCGGCAGATCGGATGAGCGGAAGGTCCTGGCAGATTGGAGAAGGTCCCGGCAGATGGGACGAGTGGAAGGTCCCGGCAGATTGGAGAAGGTCCCGGCAGATGGGACGGGATGAGATTGGAGAAGGTCGGAAGGTCCCGGCAGATTGGAGAAGGTCCCGGCAGATCGGATGAGCGGAAGGTCCCGGCAGATTGGAGAAGGGTCCCGGCAGATGGGACGAGTGGAGAAGGTCCCGGCAGATTGGAGAAGGTCCCGGCAGATGGAGAGTGGAAGGTCCCGGCAGATTGGAGAAGGTCCCGGCAGATCGGATGAGTGGAAGGTCCAGGCAGATGGGACAAGTGGAAGGTCCCGGCAGATTGGAGAAGGTCCCGGCAGATGGGACGAGTGGAAGGTCCCGGCAGATTGGAGAAGGAGAAGGTCCTGGCAGATCGGATGAGTGGAAGGTCCAGGCAGATGGAACGAGTGGAAGGTCCCGGCAGATTGGAGAGTGGAGGTCCCGGCAGATGGAACGAGTCGGAAGGTCCGGCAGATGGAAGAGCGGAGGTCCCGGCAGATGGAAAGGTCCCCGGTGGAAGGTCCCGGCAGGCAGAAGGTCGGCAGGCTGGTAAAAAAAATGCACCACCCAGGAATCGATAAAAGGAAGAGAAATTAGAATTTTAAACCAATGATCGGATTCTTAATGGTAAGCATTCGAACACAGACTGGGAATGGATTTTCCGATTCCCAACCCCGGCGGGTAACGATTAGGGAAACAACCACATATACCGTTTATATCCTTTTGTTCATATCTCTTTAAACATCTGAGAAAAAGACCAGAGCCTTTTTTTTTTTTTTTTTTAATGTTCCGAGTGAACAGCAAGTTAATGGACATTTGACAACAATTAACATATGGCAGCGTTTTGCCACATAAAACTCGCCCAGCACATGGTGTGTGTGGCCGGCGCTGCGACAACATTAACGCTGCCACATTAAACGCAGACCACCGGGTTTCCTCTCGCTGTGGAAGCTGTCAGAGCTGCTGCGGCTGCACGCTGATCACACCGATACACACTCGTCATGGCCTCCCACACAGATCAACAACCAAACACACACACACACACACACACACACACACACACACACACATACGGCAGGCAGGCATCCGGCAGGATTGTGTCAAAGCTTCATTTTCCTGACAGACGATCGATTTGAACATCCGTCCTCCTGTTAATTAGGAGCTCTGTCTCACCTCATGATTGCACCCGCCCGGGTGCGAGCGCCGTTACGGCCGGATCCACATGCGAGTGGCTGAGTGTTAATCCTCGTTTCCCCTGGGAAAGCGGCGCGCTAGCAACAGGTTCTCACACACCAGTAAACAAGCAGCAAGTCATGAGTGTAATGCAGTGCATAAATACACACCTCAGGGTATTTACTATTAATAATACGGGTAGATTAACGCTATGCAGCGGAGGATTATTGTTATTTCACATGTTGTACGTCAAGAGGCACGGTGGTTTAGTGGGTTAGTGGGTTCGCCTCACACCGCCAGGGTCCGGGTTCGATTCCCGTCTCGGCAATGTGTGTGTGGAGTTTGCATGTTCTCCCCGTGCATCAGGGGGTTTTTCTCCAGGTTATAAATAATAACTTTACTTTATATATATATATATATATATATATATATATATATATATATACATATATATATATCATATATATATATATATATTCATTCATCTTCTAGCGCTTTATCTGATCTTCCCTCGGGTCACGGGGAGTCTGTGTCTATCTCAGGCGTCTATGGGCATTAAGGCAGGATACACCCTGGATGGAATGCCAACCCATCACACACACACACACACACACACACACACATTCACATTCATACACTAGGGACAATTTTCCAAGGTGCCAATCAACCTACCGTGCATGTTTTTGTACCGGGGGAGGAAACCGGAGAACCCGGAGAAAAAAAACCCCCTGAGGCACGGGGAGAACATGCACAAACTCCACACACACACATGGCCGAGACGGGAATCGAACCCGGACCCTGACGGTGTGAGGCGAACGTGCTAACCACTAAGCCACCGTGCCCCTATGTATATATATATATATATATATATATATATATATATATATATATATATATAAACAATAAATAAAAGCAATAAATAACAGCAATAACATTAAATACCAACAGAGAAAGAGGAGGAGAGAGAGAGAGAGAGAGAGCGAAGGAGAGAAGGAAAAAACGGGTCAGGAATGAAACTGATAGTAAATGATGAGTAAAAGTGATTAGTACTTTGACTTTTAGTACTAATATGAATAATAGGAGTAGAAATATTAGTAACAGGGGAACTGGTGTTTTTGTACGTACAGTAGTTGAAGTAAAATTCGCAGATGCCTGTACACGGGGGGGAGGGGGGAGGGAGGGATTAAAGTCGTCCTGCGAAGCTCCTCTCGCTCACACTCAGGACGTTATGAAGGTTAAAAGTTGATTAAAAACACAAGTGAAAGCTCTGGCAGCTTCCTGTAATCATCTCATCCGTATATATATATATATATATATATATATATATATATATATATATATATATATATATATATATACGACGGCGTCACATGACACGTAACCCGCATGTAAAGAGAGACTGCTCAATAGTGTTCATGTGTACAGCAAATATAAACACTTCATTTAGAACAGCAGTCTTTGGCGTAAACAAGCGCTTCCTCCGAATCCGGTCGGAATGACACGAGTAGCGTCATCGTGAAAGCTAATATTCGCTCGAGTACAGGGTCAGCCATGATACAACACCCCCTAGAGCACAGACGGTTCAGGGCCTCGCTCAAGGACCCTGGCAGGTCGGCAATACCGGGGCTCGAACCCCTGACCTTCCTTCAGATGCTTTAAACCACATCGATTGGGGGGGGGCAAACTTTTTTGCTCAGGGGCCACATTGACTTTTCAAATATGATAGACGGGGTCGGAGCCGGCACCAGATCCATTATACATATCAAACATAAACATGTAAACATTAATATTAATACTCAATGTATCACCGTGTCTAATGCGCCACCTGGTGGAACGTCAGGGAATTACAGGACAAGCTCAAATGGACGCAGTGGTGTTTATGAGGAGACGCTAATGGCACTGCGCTACCGCTGCCTTCCTGTAGGCGTCCCTAGAGAACACTAATAACTAATTTAACAAACAAAGGCTTTTTGTTTCTTTATTTCTATTTACGGCGTTTGGCAGACGCCCTTATCCAGAACGACTTACAACTGAGGGTTAACGGCTGTGCTCAGGGGCCCCC
>JACRUU010000009.1:764410-769410 GCA_030449085.1 Kryptopterus vitreolus | reverse complement strand
GGCGAACGTGATAACCACTAAACCACCTAAACCACCGTGCCCCTCTATGCAGCTTTTTATTTTTATTTTTATTAAGGACATCATCAATCTGCCACTATTGGGGCCCTTGAGCAAGGCCCTCAACCCACAACTGCTCAGTTGGTAAGTCGCTCTGGATAAGGGCGTCTGCCAAAATGCCTATTGTTTATTATAATGTTCCAAAATGACGTTGTGATAAAGATTTTAATTTCTTTTATATTTAATTCTATTTTTTAAATAAAAAACAGCCGCACTGAAATGAATCACGTGCGGAAAAAAAACGAACTTGCAATAACGTGTCATTTTGACAGCCCTAATTAAACACACGTAGCATGATTTATAAACACAGTACGAAAAAAAACAAATGATTGATCATTATAAATGTTTACTCTCCGCACGAACAAATAGAAAATGAAAAGCACTAAAAGAAGCTCGAGGTGAATATTATTAACCATCCGTCTCTTCGCAGAGGCGCAAACATCCGCCGAGTTTCATCATTTAGTTCGCTACATTATACATTTCGTTAAACGAGAAACGAAAAACACGTAAATACACTAAACACGTAAACGTTCGCGTACTGCAAAATTCGCTGGTATAAAAACCGCCGCTCTTCTGGGAAGATCTCGCGGTGATCACTTGGAGATCATTAAAAGGCTGAAAAGAAGAAGCCACGCCCCCAGGATACATCCGACGACAAACTTATAATAATAATAATAATGATAATAATAATAATAATAATAATAATGATGATGATGGTGGTGATGATGATGCTGAACATGAATGATGATGGTGATGATGATGATGGTGATGTTATGATGATGGTGATGATGATGATGATGATGATGGTGATGATGATGATGATGATGATGATGTGATGATGGTGATGATGTGATGATGATGATGATGTGATGATGATGATGATGATGGTGATGATGATGATGTGGTGATGATGATGATGATGATGATGATGATGAACACGTAAATACACTAAACACGTAAACGTTCGCGTACTGCAAAATTCGCTGGTATAAAAACCGCCGCTCTTCTGGGAAGATCTCGTGGTGATCACTTGGAGATCATTAAAAGGCTGAAAAGAAGAAGCTGAAAAGAAGAAGCACGCCCCCAGGATCCATCCGACGACAAACTTAACAATAAACACACACACACACACACACACACACACATATATATATACGGTCCTCACAAAGGCCTGGACGCTAAAGAGACCTTCGTGACCTAGTAATACCGGCGTTTTAAACGGCGTTTAAAAACGGCGTAAATCATCACCGAATGCCATTTTTGCTACGTTTTCACACGGACGCTTTTAATTGCCGGACGGATTTTGGCGCTCGGTTGCTTCGAGGTTGAATTTAACAAAGGACCTCGTTAACACACCTGTTTAGCGAGGACGGTCTCCATTATGTTTATTTGTATTAAAACGTTTTAAACTACTACTGAGATGGATGGATGGATGACGGTGAGGTTGCTAGGTGGGGGTGGTGGGTGTGGGGGCGGGAAAGGTGTTGATGGGGTGATGGTGAAGCTCTGGTGGAAATGGCGGAGATCGATCAGAACTGAAACTCCGCCTCGGAGCAGAGAGCCATCCGTAACGTGGCACTTTTAATGAGAAAAGTCTGGAGTCGGGTATGAAGGATGTGCAGGGACGAGAGCGTGAAGGAGTTCGCCGACGCTCCCTAAGGGAACATGTTCGGGCGGCAGATGACAGGACAAGGACCCGATATACTACAGAAGACAAATGACCACCTCGGTCAAAAGATAACGTTATCGTCCCGGCGTCCCTTTGCGCCGGAGCTCGTGGAAAACGGGATCGCGGCGAGAAAAAGGGGAAGAAAATGCTTCACGGACGGAAAAAAAAAAAGGACGCTCGTTTTAACCGATACGTAAGGAAGAGTTATTATATGATTATATCCGCCGTGCGAATGCCGAGCGCCGGGACGTGAGGGTTGAGGTTTCGGGGTAAAAGGGCGTCCGCCAAAACGTCTAGCGTTTATTATAACGTTCAAAAAAGGACGTCGCTAATAAACGTGCGTCGTGACAAAGCTTTTAATTTCGTGTCTTTTATATTTATTTCGATTTTTAATATAAAAAGAAAACAGCCGAACTGAAATGAATCATGTGCGAATAAAACGGATTTGCAATAACGTGTCATTTTGACAGCCGTAATTAAAAATACGTAGCATGAATTATAAACGTAGTACGAAGAGAACGAATTAATTATAATTATAAATTACAAACGACCACAGACACCTCGATGAACGAAGATTATCGTTATCCCCCGGCGTCCATTTGCGCCGGAGCTCGGGGGAGAACGGGATCGCGGCAAGAAAAAGGGGAAGAAAATGCTTCAAGGACGGAAAAAAAACAGGACATCGTTTTAACCCATACGTAAGGAAGAGTTCATTCATTCATTCATTCATTCATCTTCTAGCGCTATATCCGATCTTCCCTCGGGTCACGGGGAGTCTGTGCCTCTATCTCAGGGTCATTAAGGCATGCAGGATACACCCTGGATGGAATGCCAACCCATCACACACACACACACACACACACACACACACACACACACACATTCATACACTAGGGACAATTTTCCAAGGTGCCAATCAACCTACCGTGCATGTTTTTGGACTGGGAGGAGGAAACCGGAGAACCCGGAGAAAAAAAACCCCTGAGGCACGGGGAGAAGAACATGCACAAACTCCACACACACATGGCCGAGACGGGAATCGAACCCGGATCCTGGTCGGTGTGAGGCGAACGTGCTAACCACTAAACCACCGTGCCACATATATATATATATAATATCAACCGTGTGAATAGCGAGCGCCGGGTCGGGTGAGGTTTTGGGAATAAATGCGGTAACTGGTAAACTGATTTTATTAATCACACAGCAAAAATAAATAAATAAATAAATAAACACCACACGAGATATGAACTTTATATAAAAAAACGCATTGCGGCAACACACTTTGACATAAATAGATCTGGACAGATCGGTCGTTCCGGGTGTTGATGTTCGCAGTAATCACTTTGACACATCGGAAGATATTTACAGCCAACTTCAGCAAATCAAGCATTTCTTTACAGGTTTTCCCACACATATAGATAAAAAAAATCCTATTTAGGGATTTTTTTCCTAAAAAAGTCATATTTAGAGAATGTTTTTGCTAAAAAAGTCATATTTAGGGATTTTTTTCCCTAAAAAAAAGTCATATTTACGGATTTTTTTTCCCTAAAAAAAGTGATATTTAGGGATTTTTTTCCTAAAAAAAGTCATATTTAGGGAATGTTTTTGCTAAAAAAGTCATATTTAGGGAATGTTTTTGCTAAAAAAAGTCATATTTAGGGATTTTTTTTTGCTAAAAAAGTCATATTTACATATTTACGGATTTTTTTTTGCTAAAAAAAGTCATATTTACGGGATTTTTTTTTGCTAAAAAAAGTCATATTTAGGGATTTTTTTTGCTAAAAAAAGTCATATTTACGGATTTTTTTTGCTAAAAAAAGTCATATTTACGGATTTTTTTTGCTAAAAAAAGTCATATTTACGGATTTTTTTTGCTAAAAAAAGTCATATTTACGGGATTTTTTTTGCTAAAAAAGTCATATTTAGGGAATGTTTTTGCTAAAAAAAGTCATATTTAGGGATTTTTTTCCTAAAAAAAGTCATATTTACGGATTTTTTTTGCTAAAAAAAGTCATATTTAGGGAATGTTTTTGCTAAAAAAAGGGAATGTTTTTGCAAAAAAAGTATTTAGGGATTTTTTTGCTAAAAAAGTCATATTTACGGATTTTTTTTTGCTAAAAAAAGTCATATTTTGGGATTTTTTTCCTAAAAAAAAGTGATATTTAGGGATTTTTTTGCTAAAAAAGTCAGTCATATTTAGGGAATGTTTTTGCTAAAAAAGTCATATTTAGGGATTTTTTTTTGCTAAAAAAGTCATATTTAGGGAATGTTTTTGCTAAAAAAGTAATATTTAGGGAATGTTTTTGCTAAAAAATTTTTACGGATTTTTTTTTGCTAAAAAAGTCATATTTACGGATTTTTTTCCTAGAAAAAGTCATATTTACGGATTTTTTTGCTAAAAAAGTCATATTTAGGGATTTCCTGTGATACGTTTTGAAAATCGTAAAGATGACAAAATGTCTTCACGTCTCAACGTTTTTGTTTTGGGAGAGGAATTTTTCCTTCATAAGAAGGATTCCAGTGGCTGGGCGGTTCTGGGTTTTCATTGTTGTGTTTTTCGTTTCGTTTTTCAAACGGTGAAGAAAAAGAGCCTTTATTTGTCACGTAGACATTCCGGAGCACAAGGAAAATTCTTCCTTCGCATATCCCAGACGGTGTCATAGCGCAGGGTCGGCTCCATGATACAGCGCCCCCTGGAGGACAGAGGGTTAAGGACCCAAGAGCGGCAGCTCAACCCTTCATTCCTTCCATATTCATTCATTCATCTTCTATCGCTTTATCCGATCTTCCCTCGGGTCACGGGGAGTCTGTGTCTATCTCAGGCGTCTATGAGCATTAAGGCAGGATACACCCTGGATGGAACCATCCCATCACACACACACACACACACACACACACATTCACACACTAGGGACAATTGAACCCGGAGAAAATTGAAACCGAAAGAGGAAAAACCCCCTGAGACACAGGGAGAACATGCACAAACTCCACACACACATGGACGAGACGGGAATCGAACCCGGACCCTGGCGGTGTGAGGAGAACGTGTTAAACACTAAACCACCGTGCACCTTCGTCCAAAGATATAAATAGAAAGAACACGCAACCAATCAAATCGTGTCGGCTCCGAGGCCCCGCGTGTAATCACTACAGCATGCTTGGGTTTGAAGGGTCTCGGATATCAGCGTCTCTGCAGCAGACGGCTGGGATCGAGTCCGGAGCGCTTCTGTAGCGCATTTCAGACCTCAGCCTTCCGTTGTGCTACGTTTAACCG
>JACRUU010000009.1:749410-759410 GCA_030449085.1 Kryptopterus vitreolus | reverse complement strand
AAATAAGATAAGAATAAAATAAAATAAAATAAAAGTAAGATAAGATAAAATAAAATAAGATAAAATAAAAAAATAAACTAAGATAAGATAAAATAAGATAAAAAAGTAAAATAAAATAAGATAAGATAAAATAAGATAAGATAAAATAAAATAAGATAAAATAAATAAAATAAGAATAAAAAATAAGATAAACTCAAATCTATACAGGATAAGTAAGATAAGATAAAATAAGATAAGATAAAATACAATAAGATAAAATAAAATAAAATAAAGTAAGATAAGATAAAATAAGATAAAATAAAAAAAATAAGATAAGATAAGATAAAATAAAATAAGATAAAATAAAAAAAATAAGATAAGATAAAATAAGATAAAATAAAAAAAATAAGATAAGATAAAATAAGATAAAATAAAAAAAATAAGATAAGAATAAATAAATAAAATAAAATAAATAAAATAAGATAAAATAAGATAAAAAAATAAAATAAGATAAGATAAATAAAATAAGATAAAATAAAAAAAATAAGTAAGATAAGATAAAATAAGATAAGATAAAATAAAAAAAATAAGATAAAATAAGATAAAATAAGATAAAATAAAATAAGATAAAATAAGATAAGATAAAATAAGATAAAATAAGATAAGATAAAATAAGATAAAATAAAATAAGATAAAATAAGATAAAATAAAATAAATAAATAAGATAAAATAAGATAAAATAAAATAAGATAAGATAAGATAAGATAAAATAAAAATAAGATACAATAAGATAAAATAAGATAAAATAAAATAAAGTCCCCTATAAAATAAATAAATCCGCTAAATAAAATAAAATAAAATAAAAAATAAAATCCCCCCAAGATAAAAGTAAGATAAGATAAAATAAAATAAAATAAAATAAGATAAAATAAAATAAGATAAGATAAAATAAGATAAAATAAGATAAAATAAGATAAAATAAGATAAAATAAGATAAAATAAGATAAGATAAGATAAGATAAAATAAGATAAAATAAAATAAAATCCGCTAAGATAAGATAAAATAAGATAAAATAAAAAAAATAAGATAAGATAAAATAAGATAAGATAAGATAGATAAGCTAAAATAAAATAATAAAATAAGATCCCCTAAAGTAAGATAAGATAAAATAAGATAAAATAAGATAAGATAAAATAAAATAAAATAAGATAAGATGAGATAAGATAAATATAAAATAAGATAAAATAAAAGAAATAAGATAAAATAAGATAAAATAAACCCTCAGTGGGGAAATTTCAAAAATGATATTTCTTACTCCGGTTAATAAAGCTTAACGTTACCAGCAATAATATAAACCCAATTGAGGCCTTTTAAGACTTTTATATTACTATTATTAGATACTTTTAAGTCTTTATTTTAGCTGTTTTTTTGTCAAATAATAAAAAAGCTTAATAATCAAACTTACATTTTTTTTTTTTAATTATGTTACAAATCAGACTTCATTTAAATAAATATTTGTTGCCACGTGATTTTAGACGATTACGAGGATTATGTACGTTTTAAAACAAAGCTAGTTTTAAGCTATTTTAGATTAAATCGACTGCTTGGAATCATTTTCTTGTTTACTAAAACACAGATTTTCCAAAAAAAAATAAGCAAACGATCCTTTTGACGACTTTTAAAATATTCAATTTAGAAATAAATGTAGTTTTTGTTGTCTTAAACTTATAATCCAGCAGTCGCCTGCGAGCCGTGCGACTTTAGTCTTGAGCAAGGTTTTGTATGTGGAGAAATATTCCAGGCGAATCGTACAGGGACAGATAAAAAGCGCCGGGTCCGCCGGGGTCTTGTTACGCCTCTAATTAACAATCGAGCGAATCTCGCGAAGCGTCCGCATGCCGGCGGCGTTCAAGGTTTTATATCTGCGCGGCTTCCTGTTGCATATTAAGGTCTAAATGGGCCGTGAGTAGCGGCGGCTTGGCGTCACTCCCAGCATGCTTATCCGCCGTAATAATAAGTGAAAAGCGTCGCGGAATCCTGTTTGCGTCGGTTACGTCCTCGTTAACATCCCTCACTGACGTTCCCGGATCGTTTCCTGACTCCGCCCAGAAGCACAAAGTCACGCTGGACACCAGGAAGTCCCGCCCGCTACTCACACTCACACGATGACATCACTAGCGATGACATCACTGATAATATATTGTATTTATCTGGATAATTTATTTATGCACACGGTGTGTAAAATATCCCTCTTATAGTAACACGAAGATCCTTTTATTGACTGAATCTTTTTGGATTGAAATCGAATCGTGAGTCATTTAGCTTCTTTCGTTCATTTAAACACATCTACACACTTCCAATAATCTATATTTATATAACTGTATAGGAGTCAAGTGACAAAAGATTAAATGACTCATCCAGATGACTCATGAGATAAACGACTCAATTTGTAGCGTCTATGGGAGTCATGTGATCAAAGACCATTTGTGTAGAGCGGTAAACGAATCAATTCTGGTTCCTGTGATTGGCCCACGCCGATTTTGTGACCCTCTAGTAGAAAATGAATGACTCGCTCGTTGAGGCGACTCGTCACATCGACCGAGTCGCATTAAAGAATCGTCGAAAATGAAGGAATTGCTATTTTGAAGACGAGTCATTTTTCATCCGAGTCAAATTAACAACTCGTTCAGAATGAACAAATGACTCTTTGTGATTACTCGTTCTTCTGAGTCACGGTAACGACTCGTTCAAATTAAACGAATCCTTTTTTGAGATGTGTTTCTGAGTCACGTTCAACTGAACAAATCACTCTTTGAGTCGAATTGTTCACCTGAGTCACATTAAAGATTCATTTGAAAATGAAAGAAATACTTTTTGAGACGAGTCATTTTTCATCTGAGTCAAATTAACGACTCGTTCACTCTTTACGATTACTTGTTCTTTTGAGTCACGGTAATGACTCAATCAAATCACAAACAACAAATCACTCTTTGAGGCGACTTGTTCATCTGAATCACATTAAAGATTCATTTGAAAGGAATGAATCACTTTTCGAGATGACTCGCTCTTCGCAATCCCATGAAATACTCGTTCAAATGAAAAGATCCACCCGTCAAAAATGACTCATACTTCTGAGTCACATTAAAATGAACCAATCACTCTTTTATGTGACTCGTTTGTCCGAGTTACATTAAAGATTCTTTTAATATGAACGAAAGACTTTTTGACTCACATCAGAGTCTTCGAATCAAAAGAATCATTCTCGGAGTGAATGAACAAACCAACTCTTTGGGGCGACTCATTCAGTCTGAGTCACATTGAAGACTCGTTTAAAATCAACAAACGACTCACGTGTTCATCTGAGTCACATTAAAGACTCGCTCAGTGCTTATGTATGGTTTATGAAGGGTCTACACTGGTCTCTAACGCTTAATAACACATGCGGTGTATCACAATACAGCCGTGGCGAAGGATCTTGCTTGTAAGTTGATGCGTCACGCTAAAGACTCTCAAGGGTAATTACGAACGGGATATAAAAAGCAACTCGTAAACAAAAACAGATAAACCATAATCTGTAGTGAAATTTTAATGTGCTTTAAAGTGTTTACGCGATTAAAAAAGAAAAAAAAAAACAACCCGTATATGGTTTCACTCAATTAACTCAATGAACGGCGGAATAAGACGCCTATTCAGGAGGCGATTAAGCTTCATTTACACTAATTGGCGTCGTCTAAACAGACTCGCGCGTCCTCACAGTGCATTTTCAGAGTGTGTGTGTTTATTACAGTGGTAAAGAATGCAATGCATAATATAATGTACATTCAATTATGCGTAAAATAATGTTTGGATTTGTAATATTTCTATGCATTCGAACAGCAATTATATAAAAATAATGAAATGAAAAAGTTCCCTCCTTTCTATTGTTCTATATGCTGTTCTTTATAGCGCGGACGTCGCAGTGAGTCGCAGTGTGACGGTGTGAAATTGTCAACGCGTAAGGACGATCAGGAAAGGGCACATCTGCCATTTAAACCGAAAGCTCCGTAGCGTGCAGCAGATTTCCGTCGTTCGGGAGCTTAAGGGGGATTTGCTTCATACGAGTTTGGATTTTGAATCTCTAATCCTTTAATTTATGCAGATAAAAAATAAATAAATAAATTAAAAAAAAAACATACAATTGACTTTATACCATATTTTTTTACTATTAAAATGACCATCTATTAGTCACACTATTACTGTTATTATTAGTAATAATTATACTTGGTACAAACACGAGTGTTATTAACTGTTATTACAGATTCACGTGGAATTGATTTGATATATATATATATATATATATATATATATATATATATATATCAAACCTATATATAACTACTTATATATATTTATAATACGTATTATAAACATGTATATATATAACTTATTTAACATATATTTATAAATGTATATTTATAAATATATATATATATATATATATATATATATATATATATATATATATATATATATATATATATATATATATATATAGTCAAAGAGTAAAGGGATTCATATATAGGATATATATATATATATATATATATATATATATATATATATGCTTTGTTTGCAATAATACAATACACAGATCATATATTATAATATATTCAATATAATATCATACAATACCAAAAAAAAATCATATACTGTAATATCACAGTATAAATATAATATAATACATATCATATTGTATAATATATTAAATAATAATAATAATAATAATATATTTTAAATAAATATAACATATTAAATAGAATATAACATAGTAGAATAGAATTTAAATATAGGGAAATCCAGTCAACCAATCAGAGTGAAGCATTAAACAATGCAGTGCTACAAATGTTATTATTCTCGCCATCCTCAGACTTTCGGAGAATGTTTTTTTTTTTTTTGCCCCGTGATTATTGGATGCGGAGTTTCGTGGCGGTTCTGCCTCTTGCATTATTTACTCTCCATTCCATTTCCAAAGCAAATGAATCCATAAAATTGTCGGTGCTGCATTATTTAACCTGGAATACATTTGGCTACAGGAGCTGCGGGTTTGTTATCTAATCGCAGATACGAGGCGCAGCGCAGATTCACGCCATTAAAAATAAATAAATAAATAAATAAATAATCCAGTGAAGACGTGTTCGAGGCGGCGAGGAATCCATTTTTGTATAATGTATCTGCTGCTGTCGCGTTTGTAATTCGTTAAAGCCGGAGGGAACGTCGCGAAGGAAGCGGCGACAGAAATTCACGCCGTCACTCGACGGAAGAAGTCGCGCGTGAGATTTACGGGAAGGCGGCGGCGGCGGTTGGAGTCGCTCATTAGCCACAAACGTGTTGCATGCGCCCAGAGTGGTGGGAAGATAATTAGCTGCTTCTCGCCGCGGCGCGTTGGACGGCGAGCGCAAGAAAGGAAAAACAAAGCGCCTTTTTTTTTTTTACTTAAATTAATGAGTTCTATTGAAAGAAAGGAAGAAGTTTCACAAGAAGTCGCGTGACATCCATTATTTATTGCGTCTCCGGCGGGGCCGCGATTATTAAACGCCACGATCTTTCAGCAGACCAATTAGCGCGGCGGGAAACGGAAGGTAATTGTCGGCTGAGGATAACGTGCGTTTATGACGCGTGTTTCTAACGAGCGTCTATAACGTGCATTTATAACATGTATTTATAATGTGTATTAATAACGTATTTATAACGCATATTTATAATCTGTATTCATAACGTGTGTTTATAACGTGTGTTTCTAACGAGCGTTTAAAACGAATGTTTATAACATGTATTTATGACGTGTATTTATAACGTGTATTTATAACGTGTATTTATAACGTGTATTTATAACGTATTTATGGTCTTTATTTAGAACATGTATTTATAACGTGTATTTATAACATGTGTATTTATAACATGTATTTATAAAGTGCATTTATAACATGTATTTACACGTGTATTTATAACGTGTATTTATAACGTGTATTTATACGCATATTTATAATCTGTATTTATAACGTGTATTTATAACGTATTTATGGTCTTTATTTAGAACATGTATTTATAACGTGTATTTACAAATGTGTTTATAAAGTGCCTTTATAACATGTATTTATGACGTGTATTTATTACGCATATTTATAATCTGTATTTATAACGTGTATTCATAACGTATTTATGGTGTGTATTTAGAACATGTATTTATAAAGTGTATTTATAACGTATTTATAACGTATTTATGTTATAAATATCATAACGTATTATGAAATGTATTTATAACGTGCATTAATAACACGCATTTATAACGTGCATTTATAACATACATTTATAAGGTGTATTTATAACGCGCATTTATAACGTGCATTTATAACGCGCATTTATAACATACATTTATAACGTGTATTTATAATGCGCATTTATAAAGTGCATTTATAACGCGCATTTATAACATACATTTATAACGTACATTCATAACATGTATTTATAACGTGTATTTATAACGTGTATTTATAACGTGTATTTATAATGTTTTTATAACGTGCATTTATAACGCACATTTATAACGCGCATTTATAACGTGTATTTATAACGTTTTTATAACGTGCATTTATAACATGTATTTACAGCATGTATTTATAACATGTATTTATAACATGTATTTATAACGTGCATTTATAACATACATTTATAACGTGTATTTATAACGTGTATTTATAACGTGTATTTATAACGTGCATTTATAACGTATGTATAAGGTGCATTTATAACATACATTTATAACATGTATTTATAACATGTATTTATAACGTGCATTTATAACATACATTTATAACATGTATTTATAACATGTATTTATAACATGTATTTATAACATGTATTTATAACATGTATTTATAACATGTATTTATAACATGTATTTATAACATGTATTTATAACATGTATTTATAACATGTATTTATAACGTGCATTTATAACATGTATTTATAACATGTATTTATAACAACGTGTGCATTTATAACATGTATTTATAACATGTATTTATAACGTGCATTTATAACATGTATTTATAACATGTATTTATAACGTGTATTTATAACGTGTATTATAACGTGTATTTATAACGTTTTATAACGTGTATTTATAACGTGTATTTATAACGTTTTATAAGTGCATTTATAACGTTTATAAGGGTGAAATGTTGAAGACTTTAGAAGGGGCGGAGTTTAGAAGGAAACGACGTATAACGGAGTCGTGGGAAGCCTTTTGGGCAGGTGACCTTTGTTTATCGGTCTCTTCTTTCTGGACGTAACAAAAAAACATCGTTAACACCACTCGGGTTTCTCCGGCTGTGCACAATCGATTTATAAAGTTGGAAACTGAAGTGAGCAGAAGGAAGAAATGAGACCAAACACACCTGGGCAGAAAGTCACGGTGTTATAAAGAACGTCAGCGCTCCGTAGCACTCCGCAGCGCCGGTCTGCAGACGTATAAGTGAAAGAAAATAGGAGAGATAAATTGACTGCTTCTCGTGCCTTTAAGGCGAGCAGCAAATTCCCGCCGTCTCCTTATTAGTCTTCCACCGGAGGTCAATTACCCCGGACGCGTCGGGAAAATAACTTGGAGTTTCGCTTCCCTGACGGTGGCCTGGATTTGTAAACACGAGCCTAATGAAAATAATTCATGCCCATCTTAATTCGAGGCTCGAAAACCTACAACACACACACACACACACACACACACACACACACACACACACACACACACACACACACACCCGGGGCGATTTTCCCCCAAGGCTGGTAAAAACACCCATTTTAAAGATCTTTCAGGATCGCCGAAAAACACTTTAACGCGGGCTTATAAACACGATTCCCACTGAATTACGATTAGACGACCTGATGGTGCGTTTTTTATACAATATAGCGAAGGTCAAGACATTTGGGTTTTTCAATGCCGGACTCGTGGTGGGGCAAAAAAAACTCGTCTCGTTAAGCACTTAATCAATATATAATTATAATAAAATTCAATAATTATAAAATTATAAAATACAACGAATTCATGAATAATAATGGAATCATTCGCCGAACGTTCAAACGGAAAGATTCATTCGCCGAGACGACTCGTTGTTCAGAGTCACATTAAATGAATGAATCACTCTTTTTATGATGCGGCTTGTCTGAGTCACATTAAAGACTCGCTCAAAACGAACAAACCACTCTCTGAGGAGACTCATTCATCTGAGTCACATTAAAGACTCGCTCAAAACGAACAAACCACTCTCTGAAGGAGACTCATTCATCTGAGTCACATTAATGACTCGCTCACGAACAAACCACTCTCTGAGGAGACTCATTCATCTGAGTCACATTAAAGACTCGCTCAAAACGAACAAACCACTCTCTGAGGAGACTCATTCATCTGAGTCACATTAAAGACTCGCTCAAAACGAACAAACCACTCTCTGAGGAGACTCATTCATCTGAGTCACATTAAAGACTCGCTCAAAACGAAACAAACCACTCTCTGAGGAGACTCATTCATATGAGTCACATTAAAGACTCGCTCAAAACGAAACAAACCACTCTCTGAGGAGACTCATTCATATGAGTCACATTAAAGACTCGCTCAAAACAAACAAACCACTCTCTGAGGAGACTCATTCATCTGAGTCACATTAAAGACTCGCTCAAAACGAACAAACCACTCTCTGAGGAGACTCATTCATCTGAGTCACATTAAAGACTCGCTCAAAACGAACAAACCACTCTCTGAGGAGACTCATTCATCTGAGTCACATTAAAGACTCGCTCAAAACGAACAAACCACTCTCTGAGGAGACTCATTCATATGAGTCACATTAAAGACTCGCTCAAAACGAAACAAACCACTCTCTGAGGACAAACCACTCTTTGACTCATTCATATGAGTCACATTAAAGACTCGCTCAAAACAAACAAACCACTCTCTGAGGAGACTCATTCATCTGAGTCACATTAAAGACACATTAAAGACTCGCTCAAAACGAACAAACCACTCTCTGAGGAGACTCATTCATCTGAGTCACATTAAAGACTCGCTCAAAACGAACAAACCACTCTTTGAAGGGACTCATTCATCTGAGTCACATTAATGAGACGAACAAACCACTCATTCATCTGAGTCACATTAAAGAGTCACATTAAAGACTCGCTCAAAACGAACAAACCACTCTCTGAGGAGACTCATTCATATGAGTCACATTAAAGACTCGCTCAAAACAAACAAACCACTCTCTGAGGAGACTCATTCATCTGAGTCACATTAATGACTCGTCACATTAAAGACTCGCTCAAAACGAAACAAACCACTCTCTGAGGAACAAACCACTCTGACTCATTCATATGAGTCACATTAAAGACTCGCTCAAAACAAAAACCACTCTTTGAACCATTCATCTGAGTCACATTAATGACTCGCTCAAAACGAACAAACCACTCTTTGAAGGGACTCATTCATCTGATCCATTAATGAGTCACATTAAAGACTCGCTCAAAACAAACACTCTTTGAACCACTCTGAGTCACATTAATGACTCGCTCAAAACGAACAAACCACTCTTGACTCATTCATCTGAGTCACATTAAAGACTCGCTCAAAACGAACAAACCACTCTTAGAAAAGACTCATTCATCTGAGTCACATTAATGAGACTCGCTCAAAATGAACAAACCACTCTTTGAAGGGACTCATTCATCTGAGTCACATTAATGACTCGCTCAAAACGAACAAACCACTCTTTGAGGCGACTCATTCATCTGAGTCACATTAAAGACTCGCTCAAAACGAACAAACCACTCGTTCATCTGAGTCAATTAATGACTCGCTCAAAACAAACCAATCATCTTTGAGGCTCATTCACTGAGTCACATTAATGACTCGCTCAAAATCTGAGGAGACTCATTCATTGAGTCAATTAAAGACTCGCTCAAAACGAACAAACCACTCTTTGAGGCGAATCA
>JACRUU010000009.1:742557-743910 GCA_030449085.1 Kryptopterus vitreolus | reverse complement strand
CACACACACACACACACACACACACACACACACATATATATATATATCACTACATCCTTCATCCCATCATCCTCTTCTATTATATCCCTTCTACTACTACATCCCTCATCCCTCTATCCCTCCATCCTCTACTATTATATCCCTCACTCCTCTACCACTACATCCATCATCCCTCCATCCTCTACTCCTGATCTCTCCATCCTCTACACTTCAAAGTATATTTTTGTATGTATTTGAAGAATAGTTTATAAATGTTCGTGACTAGTTAGGGGAGTGAGGTGATGAGTATGTGAATCACACACACACACACACACACACACACACACACACACACACACACACACACGGCCTCGGTGTCGTGATGGGAACATATCGAATCAAACAATACGCTGAGATCTCCGAGCGGACGCGGCCGTGTGCTATCGGGTTAAAGAGAAGTGTTGGCCTTCACCTTTCTTCCTCGAGGGAAAATCTCAGCTTAGCGTGTGACAGCTGTCAGATCTGCGTTCCCGCCGCCGTTCACGCTCCCACAGAAGCGGCGATCGCGCCGTGCCCAGCCGAGTGAGGAGGTAACAAGATAGCAGATTAAATCGCCCTTCTCTCGTCACCCCGCTGTGGAACGGGGGCTTCCTGAACGCGCTGCCACATGTCAATCACACAACGCTATCATTTATCCGACCAAGAGACGCGTTCACTACACGCCACGTCAGACACACAAGCAGAAATGCATGCAGGGAAAAACTTTATCCTGGACGCCGGGGCTTTGACAAGAGTGTCGTTTCAGAAAAGTAAGAAAAGACTAATATAGATGAATGATATAATATATATATATATATATATATATATATATAAATATTAATAAAATTACTTAAATATATATAAATATATAATAAATATATATACATATGTATAATTCACTATCACAACAATAGACTTTAAAATGCATTAAATAAATATTATTTTTAAAAAAAAATATATATATATATATATATATTTTTTTTTTTTTATTCAATCATTTTAAATGTTTTTATTGTTGTGATAATGACTTTTTTGTTTACGATTATTTCATTTCCTTTTATGTACAGCACCACTGTGTATGGAATGTGCTATATAAATCAAATAGCCTAGTACCATAGTGTATTAATAATAGTATAGTATAATGTATAGTAATATATATACAATAGTTTGTGTTTATTTATATATATATATACATATACCCAAATGTATATATTATTGTACATATACAATATATATAGACAATGTTGTGTTTTTTAGTTGTTAATCTTCTTTTAATTTTTTTTATTTATTTTTTTTTTGTTTTGCAGTCATTAAAAATTATTTTTTATTAGTATT